>JAMQGT020008037.1:0-67911 GCA_024447675.2 Pterophyllum scalare
TTAGCCTATTTCTCGACTAACGCTTGTATTGCTGGTCCTTGAAAATGTTGACAAATAACAGACCTTCTGGCAACTTCCAACTTCTGGCAAGTTTTGTCTGAATGTTGCCACGGAGCACAGATACAATACTTCACATGTGCCACACAGACAAAGCCCTGAGACACAGCTCATATGTCTCATGAAATAGATAAGCTTGTAGTTTCTTCTGTGATGACAAAGTCCACACACAGCAATGTAAGGCTGCACATTCATCAGCTCAGCTCAGCTCGGCCGGTTGAGAAGAAAAAAACAACAACTCATAAGTCCAGGAAATGGAAAAAAAACAAGGAAAGACGAGAAGATATACAGTACATGTTGCGGCTGGTGGAAAGAGAAGCATTTCTGTCCTAACTGTTCATGTTGTCTGTCACTGTTCACAAACAATAGGGTAGGGAACAGATTGTTGCAGAAACGCTTCTCCATCACTTAAAAAAACTGGGTCCTAGATTGGGTGACATGCTAACACCCAGGGGAGCAGGTACACTCAGACCTGTCACCGTGCAGATGTGAGGTTACAACTGAATACTCATTACCAGTGTATATATCATGACTGAGCTGACTGCTCCAATTTCCCAAAACGTGAAAGATCTGATCATTTCAGAGAAGGATACAGCCACCACAGAGGTGCACCGTCCTCAAGTTTTGCCTTTGGGGACAACTAGCTAACAACTGGTGTGTCAGTAGGCAGTTTTTAAAATGCTGTGGAGCACTCAGAGTTCCTCACATAACACAGGAAAGCATTGTTTATTTACAGCACGTTGTGAGAGAAGAGGAGAGGAGAGAAATACTACTGTGTAAGGTTTATTCATCTTTAACCAACTTCTATTTTTTCAGTTTGTTCAATTACATTAAAAAATTGGTATAGTATTTAATTAGAATCTTATGATCTGAAAAGAAAGAAATAAGGTGTCACAGGAGGGTTAAGGTACTATAATAGCACTTACAGTGGGTAAAATATAACTAGATAAAATGCTTTTGTTTTGGATGTAGAGATGATGAGAAGACTCCACACATACTGACCTGTCTTCAAATCCAACCTGTAATGCAACGAGCCAGAGATCTGCCTGCATACACAGGTTTCTGATGAGACAGCCGGTGCAGAGGAATGATTTTTTTTTTTTTATGTTTAAAAAACTGACAGCAATACTGACTTTCAGTCCTCACCAGCGGAACACTACCAGCGCCAGTAGATTTCAGATCTGATGTAAGCTGCACCAGAGTACACAGGATCTGAGCCCAAGTCAGCCTCTTCCAAATCAAACGTCTGACTGACTGTAATACGGTGTCATGTTACGGTACAGAAATGTATAAATGTTCCTGAATGAGTGTGAAATTACCATTAATTATACATTACCGTAAATTACTATTAAATACGACATATTCAAAGCTAAATAATCCAGATCAAATTGCCACTTTTGCCACATTTTACTGTTTTTGTGAAGCAAATAAAACTTAGTTATCAGAAGACAGAGGCACTGTAGGCTTGTCTCTTCAAGGATAGACTTTGATTGAAAAATTGCATCTTTTCCACATCTGATTATTTACAGTCACTACTGAACTTCTTTCAAACACGTTTAGTACTCTTTCCCCACCTGTGCGATCATTACTGGATCATATACTGTCTGGGACACACTGGCTTTAGTCGTTGGACTATTGGGATACCAAGAAGCTAACAACATTTTACTGTTGCTCTAATTGCAAAGCTCTAAACAAGTTCATTTGCTGCCCTGAAATTGTAATAAATGATGTGGAGCCAAAAAGAATCAGAGCCCAGAGGTCCCCAAACTGCACATTATTAAACACGTTACCTAATTCCCTCAGTTGCTCTGCAAGCCTGCGCTTTGTAGCCTGAGGCCAGGGCACTTGACAGAGCCAGGGGAAGAGCCCCACTGCAGTTCTAATTGGTCAGAGAAAAATAACGCACGGCTAGAAATTGAACATAATTCTGTCTTCACACGAATTAAACACACACAGCTGGACTGTTAGTTCTGTTGAGTTATAAGATGTCAGAGATGTCAGCCTGCTTGTCTTTTACATGGCAAAATTTCCTTCCTCCTCCATGATTTGTTGTCTTTTTGCTGACTTCTTCTAAAATTTTACTGTGACATCTAATTTCACTTTTGACACAGCTGTCTTCTTTCTGCCCTCCCTTCAGACTACTTTTTGTGTACTTCAACACCCTAACAACAAATTCATCCTTCCCTGACTTTCTTTGATATCTCATTTCTCTTTTTCCTCCCATTTCTGTCCATACCTTCTATCCTTCCCCCATTTTCTTTTTTTTTCTTCTCCCCTCCCAACATCCCTATGTACATGCTCTGGTGCTTCCTGTCTCTCTCGCCAGGTTCTGCTTCCTCATTTTGAGCTAATAAAACTTCACTGGTGTTCAGCTCAGCGTGTTGGGTCGACGGAGGCACAATGAGGTCAGAGCGTTAAAGACGGATGGCTGTAATCTGGTTTGCCGCCCAGCCATCTGCTGTAGTCAGCTGGTTGCTAACGGCAGGGCCAGCCTTTATTATACTACGCCCTCTACATGGCATTTAATCAGAAAGCTTAACACCACTGGGCTGTGGAGGGAAAGAGGGAGGTACCCACGCATAAGCCATACCTGGAGGCAAGACTGCTGGGGTGAAGAAGACGTGAGACAAATTCTGAGAAATTCTGAGCAGTACCTCTTAAGTAGGATTAAACTAGTGGGAATGGACGCTGAATGGACACAGTGAAAAAAATGTGTCGCCGCACCAGAGCCAGATACTATATGTTTGTCTTTTCCTCACACCCGTCGACAGCTTGTTGCCCAGAATGATCACTGTACAAACAACGAGTCAGTCATGACTTAAATATGACCTATTTGAAAGACTAAAATATCTGTTTTGCAGGTCTCTGTCCATACACGTTTAAAAGCTGCCAACTACTGTATGTCTTCCAGTCTTGTTAATAAATGCCCTGTGATTAGAAGATCAAATAGGAAAAGTGAATTAGTGATTCTTCTGATCACAGCCTGTAGTACAGGATGAGGATAGCCTCACACAGCATACAAGATCTCGCTGGAGAGAGACACAAGTGGGGAGAGAGGCACAAGTGGAGAGAGAGGGGTGAAAAAAAACAAAAAAGTAATATGTGAAGGTCTTCTATGATGGACACCAATTGTCATTTTATCTAAAACAGACAATCTTTAAAATATAATGCTGTTTCAGTAACAGTCCCACACAATTTCCTAAATTTGCAGGAATCCTCATTAGAGCAGTCTGAAAATGTCATCTCCAATAACATACAATTTGCTGTAATGGCTGTGCCTTCCAATGACATTTGAAGACCAATAAAGGAAAATATATTTGGTTGTGATCCTCATTATCACGGTTTCACATCCCATTAGGTCTAAGCCAGGATAAACACACAGTAATTTGGCAAGAACGGGACAAACATAAAATATGGTGGGTATTCACTGGAACTTCTGTGAATGAGTTTTCCCCGGGTAATGCCCCATCCTTTGCTAATGCAGACTCAACTGATTTCTCATTTAAGAAATCCCCAGCACTAGTGGGCTGATCTTTTACTGACTTCACAGGTGATGGGGAAGGCACTGCTGTGAAGTCAAAAAGCTTTCTATTTAAATTCCGCTGGAGGGATCACGGTTAAGCTGGTAATATTTTGATGATAAGGCAACAGACATATTTACTCCTGACGGGGTGTGCCCGCGAGACCTGATCCAAATCTGAGAATGGATTGGCTGCTAAATGAATTCCTTTATCTGCCTGAGAGACTAAGTTTGAGAAATAACCTCAGAACAAAGAGGGAGAATTAGCAGATGTCTTGAGGGCTGTGTGACATAGAGTGAATATATAAATAGACGGATCTATCAACGACATGTCCTTGAAGACGTAGAAGTCTTCATTGCTTGTCCTGCACAAAACACTTGTCTTCTTCAGTATGAAACATTTGTGGTTGGATTAGATTAAAGATGGAGAGGAAGGCTGCACGTGGAAATCTGTAATATCCAGAGCTTTGCATATAGGCATCTGCTGTTACCCCATAGACGTTCACCTGATTTAACCTCATTCAGGGGGTCATGGGAAACATTCCTGGAACTAATTACAGGGAGCCAACTGGTGGGGATTGGGGTGCGTTTTGTGGTCTAACCTTTGACTGCTGTGTTAACGCTAGGATAAAAACATCCAAGTGCCTGCCTGAGAAAAAAAAATATACATAAAAAAAGAAAAGTCTGAAACTAGGAAGCAACTGGAACATGGATATATTTATCGCACTAACACCTGTTATTGCTTTCTGCATTTGTTTGTGGTCATCAGTGTGTGCGCATACTTTAAGGCATCAACTTTCTTTCGATGTCTCGCAGCTTTGGTACTGTGCATTTTACGAAAAATGTTAGTATGTCAGCTGGAATAATAAAAGGCGAAATCTGGACAAAACACATAACAACTTACCTTATCTGTGTAGACAAAGAACAGGATGAGCAATATCACCTCCGCCAGAAGAATTATCAGCAGGACAATGAAGAACTGTCAGAGAAAGGAAGAGCCTTGTTATAACAGCTACTCTGGCAATACTGTAAATCGAATTTGTGAACCAGAAAATCTGAAAATCTAGGTTTCTTTTGCAGGTAAAGTGCTGCTTTATTACACGATGAGGAAAAAAAGCAACACATACTTCTGTGATTTCGAGTGCATTTATTTATACAGTAACCTCAAATCAAATGTGTGTATGTGTGACCCGTGGAGACACATGGATCAGTTAATTTAGGTTGAAGCAATAGTTTGAGATCTTGCAAAACAAGGTTAAATGAGATTAGCTCACAGCCAATTAGTTTAGCTTAGACTTAAATGAAAAAACAGAGGGAAATAGCACATAGCCCAGCTCCATCTGCCAGCTGACATCTCCCAATAATTAACACATGCATCATCTTGTTTTCTTTTAAGCTGAAATAAATAAATAGATAAATAAATAAAAAATAAAGTTGTAGCATTTTGAAGTTAACTGCCTAGCTGTGACCCAAGTAGTCACTTCACATGACCATAAAAACAGCCCAGAACTTAAACAAAAATGATAAAGCTAGTTGGTGTCACCCACTGACCCCTCCATTTATAGCGTTCAACTTGGCTGAGCAGTTTCTGGCAGAAGCTTTATATTTACCAGCTGTATTAATCTTCTCATCCTGCTCTTGGCAATAAAACAAATGAGTACATTTCCAAAAAATGTATAACTATTCCTTGCAGGTTTCACTTAATGATTTCATGTAGAAGCAGAATACACAGAAACCAACATTTCTTAAGACTAAAAAAAAAAAATCCACGAACATAAAGTAATACATCTGAAAAGAGAGAAGGAAAAGTCAAAAAAGAGACATGAAGGAAGGGGTAGGAGTGATAGTGGGAGGAACAAAGGAGAATCTCAGTGCTGGAGGGTCTGTGAACGTGTGAGGGGAGCGGAAAAGGTTTAATACTTCGTAAGATTAATTTCTAGCACAGCCTTGCATCTCACCCACAGTACTACTCTCTCTACTTGACTTCATTACAGCTCGATATTTACCAAGCTCTTCTGCACAGCATGGGAAGAGGCATGCAAACCTAGATTTTTGAAAAACCCATTAATTCCAAACTCATTTGGGAAAGAGGGAGTCGACTATTATCTATGTCAAGGCTCACATGATATAGTTACAACAGTCTCTTTTTGCACAGGGGTTTTCAGCTTAGAGTATCACTGTTGTTTGTCCGCAGCCACATTCTCCTGGCATCTACAACCAAATAAACTGTTTCTGCAAAGCAGGATGGTGGCGCTTCAGTGGCCTCGTGTGAGAGCACGCGCTTATGTATTTAATTGTCGGCAATTCCACCATTACGGTTTAAAACAGTGGCCGTTTCAGTCGGCTGTTTCATTGTCATCTCACCTCGTTTTGTTTCTTTAAAAGAAAATGTCTCAATCAACAATTTTTGGTGGCAGAAAAGGCACACTGCAAAGGATGTCCGGTCTTTGAATATTTCTACTCCAAAGAGAGCTGTCCACAGAGTAACTTCAAAGATAATATGTCAAGGTAAACGCTCAGATCTATTTGCGCCGGGAGATCTAAACCTACCTAACCCTCGGATGTGCTTGGCTGGACAGACAGACTAAGAAAAACACAACAACAGTGATGACTCGCAGACACAGACGCACTAAACAGAATTATTCTGGCCAAATATAAAAGGCTGTCACACACAAAAGTGGCAGGAGTCTCAATGAGAAACATCAAAACTTTTATATTTTCCATTAGCTCCCCCCCCCTAATTCCAGCCATCTTTCACGCCCCTCTGCTCTCTCTTTGCACTTTCCTCTCTCCCCCCCCCCTCTGCTTCACAGTTGTTAGGCAGGTGAAGGAAGCCATGTCTAACACTGAGGATTTGGTGGGGCTTTTGACTGATGCAAGAGCTTCAACGGATTGAGCTGTTTGTGATGTTAAGTACTCAGAGCCCCAACTCCACTTCTCATTTAAAGTTTCTATACATGAAAGCCCCCCCCCCTTTGCAGCAGATCCCTGCAAACCTCATTCTGTTGGGTGAACTTTCATAATTAACTTGTGGTTAAGATAACACACTTGTACAACTTTGGGCAAACAGTGCAACGTCAAGACAGAGCAGTCTTTGTAATGAATAATAGAACATTCTCAATTATTGAGCTCAAAAATATCAAGTGCCTTTTGGTGCGCTCTATGCAAATACTAATTCAGCCACAGATTTTGCACAAAGAGCCCCCCACTGAAATTCCTTTCATTGGGCTTTGACCAGAGCCATGGGAGCGACATGCATTAGCTGGTATTAATTTGCTGAAAGGGAGAATCCGTTTGCTCAGCTCTCATCTCTTTTCTTCTGTTAACCCTTGAGGTTTGATTTAGTGCAGACTGAACTCCTGATCTCCCCCCAGTCATCTACCTCTCCCAAGGGTCTGGTAATAAGGCCAATACAAATAAGCTCCTGCTGGCTCGTGATCAATGTATCTTTGAGTATATACACTTGCAAAACTGCATGTGAAAGTGCAGAAAACCTTTGCTGCAAACAGACATAATACACAAACAGTTCTTAAAATGTTATGGTGTTGCAGTCTTGCCTTTCATGGACAAAACAACAATGAGTCTTAATGGTCCATTAAAAACATTTCCAAGCTATGAAATTAGAGCTGCTGCAATAAGTACTGATTTGGTAGTTTGCACAAACTTTGCCACACAGCCACAATTACTGTTGCCCATTTATTTTATAAGTTCGTGAAATCAAACAGGTAAAAAAATGCATTATTTTGAAGCATACCTTATTTTAACATCTGTTTGCTATAAGGGTTGTATTCACTACAGTAATTTACACCTCAAAAATCAATAAAATGCAACTTTCTCAGGGGTGCCCAAACTTTTGAATACAACTCTCCCCACAAATTATTTTTAATCAATAATGGCATGCATGAGAAAAATAAGGGAGGAGTTGCATATATGTATATGATATATGTACATTTATATTGAGACAGTTATCCTGTGTGATTTTTTTTTTTTTGTAGGTATTTAGATTTAACTCACGCTCAGAAGCAGGCACTTGTTCTCCTTGATGGCACCCAGGCAACCGAGAAAACCTGTTACCATGACGATGGCGCCGATGGCAATGACCATATTGGCAGCTGACAGTGAAGGGAATGAGGGTGAGAAGGTGGCGAAGCTGCCCTGAGACACCGAAAGCCAGATGCCCACACCGAGCAGCCCGCAGCCACATAACTGCAAGACAAAAGATAAGACAGACAACAAGGTGAGAAAACTAACAGACAAGTCACAGTCTTCTCAGGGCAAACTGCAGAAATGATTAGCATTCAAATTCATCTTTGGCTCTCCCTTGGCTGCTTTGGTTTAATGCAAGACTAGCTGAACAAAAATAGTAATCCACAGAGTAAGGTTAGCCTTAAATTAAAACAAATCCCATCTCAAAAATCCCAGTGCAATAGTCTTAATTTCCCCTTGAGCAGCCTGGGGAATTGCCCACACCATCTCCAAACACTGGTCAAAAAACAAGAGACTTTACACCAATTACAACTATGATAAACCAATAACAGCTCTGCAAGTGATTAGAGCAAAAATTGGGCTTGGGCCATGCTGGTTTTGCACGTTTGAGCTGATTTCATTAAATCCAGAACAAACAGAGATGTAATTACTGCCACTCGCTATAATGAAAACTTCCCAGCTTTAGAAAATCCACTTGCAGTAGATTTGAGCTTCACCTAGAGGGAGCAATTCCCTAATCTCACCCTGTCACCCTGCCAGGCTCCTGCTATGTGGGAGTCCATTAATGCAAGAAAGTGTTAATGGAAGGCTTAGACTGGCAGAGCCACACCTGCTGATGTGTTGGTCCTCCTATCAAAGATCAGAGCGGTACATGCTCACCACTTGGAGAAATATACTCTAGGAACTAGATAGTTACATTTTTTTTGCAAACACCTAATAGGACAAAAAACTCTTGTCATAATATATATATATATATATATATATATATATATATATAAAACTAAATATGCATGGTGCACCATTACTCTTTCCTCTCTTCTATTAACACTGCTCCCCTCTTCTCTTTCTTCTTTGCACCACTGCACCAGAAAGCTTTAATGCCTGTCAGCAATATGTACAAGAAACCTGCACTGCATGCAAACAAATAGACACGGAGGAACACGTTCATATACAGTATACAAAACAGCCATGATGGAGTAGAAATTAGAGAGGGATGTTTCTGTTAGACATGGCTTCCTTGTGTTTTTACAATTAAGTGATTTATCAACCACATGGATAGATAATTTGCAGCAGCTCACAAAGTGTAACTGTCAACTGATAAGAAACCTGAAAAATTCCTGCACTATCAGCACTTCCCTAACAAACAAGTGTAGCCCCAGTTAGACAAATGCACACATCTGTTGATCAGCTACGTTGCACTGCAGACAAAGTGACTGAAAACCAATCAATAAGTCCACTGAACTCAAAGTTGCTCTCAGCGACATTAGGTGATGATGAGTAAGAGCAACTTTGGGATTTCAGCGGCAAGCCTCATGAAGTGGGGACAGATACCTCAGTTCTAATGAGTCCTATAAGATCCGTACATGCATAAACTGAGTCCACGCGGCCTGTTCTCAGATGTCAGATGAGCTCACTCTTACTCTCATGAACCTGTATTGTTTGCCTTTGTACAGGCTGTGACCTTGGTGGATAAGAATGCTTACATACATCAGCAGATCCTGCTGAATGAATGACCAGATGCAATTAAAAGTGAGGAAAGAGTGAAGGATTTGGGATTGTACATAAATACCTTAAAGATACCTGAAAGCCCTGTTTGAGAGTACTTAAATTCCAGAACTGCCTGGAACGAGTGCTTGCATAAACAATGTCTGTCTACTGTCAAACTTAAAGGCAACAGGTTGCTGTGAACGAACCAACAACCACCAGCTCTGAGTGACCTGACTATGATCTCTTCTGAGATAGTGAGAGAAAGGTACAGTAGTGCTCAAAAGACTTTCAATCATTCATAATCTAAATAATTCAGAGGCAGCTAGCCCTTCATTCTTCTCTGATTAAAAACGGGAGAATAAAAATGTCAATTGAAAATGTTGGAAAAGGTCATGTCCTTATGCAGAGCGGCTAATACACAGGATCACACACACACACCATTCAGAGGGCCAGATTACAGAGCGTGAGGAGGGATTCAAGGAATAGTAAGTTTAAGAGGCCAGAAACATAGAGCGGATTTACAGCTAGTGAGGGGGAGCACCGGGAGGTTTAAGAGCCCAGGTGGGGAGGGTTACAATGCCTTCTCTTAATTGTGTTTAATGCCCAGTGAAGGGAGCTCGGCCAAGTGTGTGACTGTCTTAAGTGGCTGTGAAACCACCCAACCCCTGCTCAATCTGTCTGATCTGAGCCTACTAAGACCACAGTGTAATCTCTGTCCTGTTTCTACTACTACTACTACTACTACTACTACTACTACAACAACAGCAGCAACACATTCTCATCAGAGCTTTGTGTAGGTGCCAAACCTCAAGTAAAAGCCTTAATCTGTGTTATCTGACCTCAGCATGTACATCTGAGCTTGACCTTGAGTGTGGCTGCTGAGCTCCTTATCTTCTTTTAATTGTTTGGCAGACGTATTTTGATATTCCATCTGCAGGGAAGGATAAAGGAATCCCGAAATACAAGAGAGGCTTTTTAAAAAGTCATAAAGACACCTTAATATAAAGGCAGTCATTGCTATTGTACTAATTAGAAAACTGCAAATGGCTGTAAATGGTGCAAGGTTATGATTATCATTTGGATCTAGGGAATTAATTACTCTATTACTAATATCTGTGAGGGGAATGGAAATAAACTAAAAACAACTGTTTATGCAATAATCTGAATTTGCATGTGGTCAAACTGATGTGCCAAATTGCTGCACTCACACTGTATATACGGTCTGACAGCCTCCTAAAATGTCCTCCAACACTACTTAACCAGCGTACTTTGCTTGTGGGGTCCGAGTTGTAAACCTGGTATATACCTGCAGATATAAACAACAAGTACAGATGCTCAGGGCTATACGCTGCTTTCAATATCCTCTCAATCCATGTATGCATCTTTTCAAGCCACAGGCCTACCATTAAGCAGCTGAGGGTGACACACGACAACTTTCCATGCCCACTACATAAGTTTTAACAAGCTTCGGTGAGCGGCTGATTCTTTTATTACTATAGTTTCTCAAATGTCTTTCTTGTTTGGTTACTAGAAAACACTGTCAAAACAAATCAGCTGTTTTGCCTTGATGATGTTCTGTTTTGTGTTATATAAATGTATTGCGAGACATGCGTCCCTCCTATTTATCAGTCTTTGATATTTGAAGCTGAGGGGAACATATCTTCCAGCTGTGATAATGGGAAAAAAAAAAAATCACTGCAGCCTGGAATTTAAAACCAGCTGCTTTCTGAACAGTAGATTGATTTCAGAAAGTGAACAGCACTTATAACAAAAGGGAGGAGCACATGTAATAGTGCTTGATATGGAGTCATTTTTTGAAAATCAATGATAGTGTAAGAATGAGCTGAGAGAATATTGTGTGTGACCTTTTCATACGTGTTGGACAATAGAGCACCTTCTTGGCAAGACATCTGGAGTTCAGCGTCTAAATGCCCCTTGTGGAAGAAGTGACAAAGGAACCAGTGGAGAGGTACACAGAGCGTAGAGCATCATTAGCTTTCTGCTGGAGGATACAGGAGCACGTGTGATGTGACTGTCTAGCTAGATGAATGGGGCCCTACTGCTGGGGGGCCCTATAACAAGCTCAGGGTGAAAATAATTGCAATAATACTGTGAGAAGCAACTATGAGGCAACTTTCCAAACAGGAAGTTGATGTGACAGAGGTCAACCATGAGATGTGTGAAAGACGGATAGAGTATTAAATCCAGAGAGGTGTGTATAAGGTAAAGAGAGACCGAGTGGAGAGGAGAAGAAGAAAATAGGGCTGACCCTTCATCTGAGTGACTGGCTTGGAGAATTATCAGCTGCTGCAGTAACTGGCTCAGTGACACGGAGCCGCCCAACACAGGACCCCACTAAGAGGAAATGGGGTGTAAGTGTGTCTGTGGGATGTTGGAGGACCTTTTCACACGATGATCCCTCAGGAAGGTCACGTCCTGTCATAAAGAATGACAGCTTTTGTCAAAGTACTCCTCTCCTTTGTGACTGCCCTCATCACAAGAGCTTGATACCAATTGAGCGATTTTTTTGAAGTTCAAGAGAGTGTGTGATGTGTGTGTGAGAGAGAAGAGGTGTCAAAGCCACTTAATTCACTTCAGCAGGCTGCAGCTGAGACTGAATAACTGGTAAACAAAAAGATTTTGGGGGTTTTGTGTTTGTTTGTTTGTTTTTTACACAGGCATTTTATAGACATTTGCTGCATTGTATTTATTTCCATAATTAGAAAACAATTGTACCGTTACAGCACAATAAACCATAAAGTTGGTGAAAATGCCAACCTGACTGCATTGCTAAAGATGGAGCCACTTTATCACTTTACAACCCCCCCCCCCGCCCTTTACTGCAACTCCATCTTTCTTTTTACTGGAAAAAAAACCAAACTCCTCCACCCCACCGCACAAAATCTTCTGCTTAAGCCGGCATTGATTTTGCACTGAAATGAAGACAGAGTATATTCAGCGCAGCTAAAGAAGATTTTTCAATTTTTGCCATGTGATCTCGCAAGCCAGTGATTCCTTTTTATCACATAAGAACAACACCCTGCCAGCTGCGAGAGAGAACCAGAATCATAGAACAACACGCACAATAAATCAACTGTAAACATCAAATAAAAGTGACAAAGCCTTAAAGTAAAGATAGTAAAGATTTGTATTTTCTACCCAGTGAGTGGAAAAGGTCTTATTTGAAGCCTGCTGTGAAAGAAAAGGAATCATTTTTAGTACAGACTCGCCACAGAGTGTGTTTCTATGTGCCTGTCAGAGAAGTTTTTTTTTTTTTTTTTTTTTAAGACTTCTTCCTGATAAATAAATACTCCAACTCTATCTATTCTCCATGGTGGCCACACTTGGGCAAACAAAAACAAAAATCCCTGTGATGAAGGATAATACATTATTTTTCACATTATCACTCCTGATTTATTCTTTGACTCTCCTTGGTCTTTGCAAACCTAAATAAAGCTGCTGAAGAGTTGAATTGGAACAAACAGAGCATTAAAAGCAAAAGCTGTGAATAGCAGGGATCAGACTGTGGCTTTTCACACTTGCTATTGATAGTTCTTTGTCGGATGCAAGTATGAAGCCACTTAACAGCTGCTGGTCAGGTATACAGTGAATGTTCATCTAGGAAGTGCAAATAAGCACATTATTCACCAAGGAAGACATTTCAATGGTTTTAACTCTACAAGGTAATACAAATAGTTTCAGTGGAATATTCCTGTTGACAATGTTGGAGTTCGTACCGTGTATAAATATTGTACAACACTTGCTGCTTTAAAAGATACATTTAAGAATAAAAACATTATGTGATCCGAATGTTTCACTATATGGTTTTACACAGTGTTTTTTTTTGCCCGATGATGCTAGACAAGCTGAGCTGTAGGCCAGCATTTCAGTAAAACTCGCCACCTCCTGTCTCCCCAGGCTTTCTGGGGGCATCCTAGCCATTCCCCCGCGTATAGTGTACAGCTAATGTGAGTTGTATAACAAGTAAATTATTCACAGAAACTGCAATGGTGGATGTGCTTTCAGGCTCAGAATAAACACTGCATGAATTCTAAGGGGGGGGATGACAGATGTGGAAAGTAAGATTAAAAAGCTATATCTGCCTAAGTTAAAGTTTCATTCACCTAGGGGATCCTGGTGAATTCACACAGTGTGAGAGAATACATGCTGTTGCACTGAGTGATATAATGGTGTGCTGCTTTCTATGAACATGCACACTTAATTTTGGAGGTTACTGCTTTTATGGGGTCAAACACATAATGTCTACAGATCGCAATTGACTTTCAGCTTTTGCCTGTGCGCTCTTAAAATATGTCAAAAAGACTTGTTTTTTCATTTTTTGTGCTGATATGTTTCCGTAGAGGACGCCTTTCCATTGTCCATCACATGTTTAGTCAAGCATTCAAAATGTTGCAGTGCTGTGCTGGTTCTGGTTGGATGCCTTAGCTTTCTACTCTGAAGTGTGGGCCTCAACTACGGTGTTTAGGGGCCCTCAGTGATGTACCTATCAATGATGCAGGGCTTGCCATGTCTCCCTATCTCTCCCGAGAAGAGCTGAAAGGTCTATTCACAGCAAAGTGACTCTAAATCAATCGTGCCAGGAAGGATTAAAGACAGACAAGCCTTTCTCTGCCTGTCCAAAGCTATCCCTGCTGTCTGCACTGACACATTCACACTCTTTCACACCTGACAACACTCTCTACCCTTAGAGGACAAGACACCAAAAGAAAGAAAGCCATGACAATGGCAGGAGAAAAACTATTAGACATCCCTGACTAATTCTGCGGTTAGATCTTTACCGTCCCAACAAGACTCTTCAATCAACCTAAGAACCCAGAGGCACTTCAATTATGCATTGCGAACAAGTAGGAGAGCACCAGGAAGGAGAAAGTCATCTTGTGATTGGGGCCATAAAGTGATGCGGCTCTGCTTGCCACAGCCAGTCAGAGCGTGAGATCGTAGACGCAGACTCAGAGAGATGCACAGGGAAACGGGGCCTGCAAGCCAAGTGCAAACTGCAGCGCCAAAGACCAAAGCCTTGATCCAAATACAGACAAACACTGCCACAGGAGAGAAAAGCTCCTTTACTTCTTCATGCTGCAGATGCGGGCTGGCTGCCGGGATGGCAGCTGCACTGTCTTACAGCTATCTCTTCCAAGTCAGCTCTGAATCAATGCACAGAAAACCAGTGTACTTAGTGTTTTAAAGAGATGAAGGACCATAAAAATCCCAGTGATGTTCTAATGAGGACAATGAGATATAAATACATAAACGGAGCTAATAACAGAGGGAGATGTTCTTCACACAAGGCGCTAATTAAATGTGAATTTTGCCACTGTGTTGACATCAAAGGTGCTTGAAAATATCTTACGAGGCATTTGCGTACAATAAAAAGGGAACATGTTAGAAAAATAAATGTCTATTTATGTGAAGGCAGTACCTTTTTATGAGTGGCTGTTTTCCTCCACATAAACTGCCTTGCCTGTAGAGGCACACAAACATTTGGGTCGTATAAATATCTCACTCTGGTCTGCCAGGGCAGCCATGCCCAAAATCCTAAGAGACGGGCAAATGGTTGGACAGTCTCCCATTGAGTTTCACTAGTTGAAGGGCTTAATGAGTGTGCTGGCTCAGCAGAGGTGCACATGGTCAGAGTCTTGTGTATTCGACAGGTCGGACACTCCACCTGTTCCCAACACAGTGCCTGCAGCAGAGGACCAAAGGGCTCAAGGAAATGGAAAATCCCTAATGCAATGTATGGCAGCTAGATTGCCACCCTCAGCACAATTTTCTGCTCCTTTTTACCCCTTGCAGGCCATCAAAAATAAATCCCAAGACTCAGTGTCACAGAGCAGGGCACCAGCTTCTGTAAATGCCCTTCTAAGGGGGGGGGCATCTGCTAAATTGACAGACCATAATATTTCCAAAGCTCTCCATTTGTGTCCTCTTTTCAGAAAACCACAAACAAAACAATAACTTCTACTTAGTTCTTTTTTTAACAGGCAAAGGGACTTTGCAGGATGAACTGATGTGACCTTGGCCGGCTATGTTTGAGATTGCCTGAAGAGCAAAATATGTCATTTCAAATATATTTCAAATGTCTGACAATTGCATGCCTAAAATGAGGTAAAAAGCAGCCTTGGGCTTTCTCCCTGAAAATGAGTGAAGCACTTGGGCAACTAAAAAACACTGTTCTGGTTTTATCTACAGGGCCAGTCTGCCTGACCTTGTGCAAAAATTGCTGCTGGGTTCACTGTGAGCCGTCCGGGGAGAAAAATGATGCTAAGTAATGTTTTAGTGTGGATTCAGATGCATGTGTATTACATGGTTTATTAGCTCATTTTGCTGCATGGAGTGGGCGTGTGGCCTTGCTGTGGGGATGGTCACAGCCAACCAAGATATGACCAGCTGTTGCTGCTGCTGGAACACAACACCCATTAGAGACACTGGTGCAAACATGCGGCCTATAACATTTCACCACAATATCAGTGCTTACCCAGACTCCTAATGAACAGAAGGGATTTCATTTCCTAAACGGGTGTGGTACCCAGAACCGAAACAAAAACAAATACGAGGGGGTGAAGTGAAGGCATGAGTTGTGCAAAAATGTGCTTAGTCTATTCACCATTTGTGCTTTCAGATGAATTACAGAAAGGTGGAACAAATTTTTAACAAAAGCATAAAAGTAAAATTGTGAACATAAGCATATGTTTATTCCTAGAGCAGGAGTACCGTGAATGGAAACGCTCCTGTTATGCAATGCGAGGCATTATGCATCCCTGGAGGGCCAGAGGGAAGATGAAGATGCAAAATATGCACATCCGCTTAAGTGAAACCCAGAGCACGAGGCGAATGCCTAGTGAGAAGAGAGGAGATTCAGATTGAAAGACATAATCAATAGTTACAGTACATGCCATACCACAGGGTAAATTACATTTTCCCTGCAACTGGAAAGGATCTTTAATGTCCTTTTCTCTTCATTCAGTCAGTGTTTCATCTTTATTTATCTGTGCTTTAAAGACAGAGCTATGAAAAGACAATGTAAAAGGAAGTTATAATGCTTTTACACTGTTTTCTATGATATGATAAACTAGCTGAATGGTATACAACTGCGGTTTTTGTTAATGACCCTGTTCCCAATGGACCTTTTGCATTTTATTTGTCACCCTGTTGCTTCTTTTTTATATCGTTTTGAGCTTTTTCTCACAAATTTGACTCGAGCAATGTGCCGTTTGTGCTGCAACTCATGCAATAAGACTGTTTTTTCCTTATCTTTAATTTTTTACTTTAAATCTTTCAATTTTAGTGTTGCTCTACATTGTCGTGACTTTTTAATTTTATGCTGCCATTAATACCGCTATTGCATGCTGCGTATTGGCTCTGTGACTCTTGTCTGTGAAAAGTATTGCATAAATAATAGTATTTTGCTTGCTTGCTTGCAATCATTCATACAACATTAGACAAACAAGAGCGGTGCTGAGCGGGTGCCAGTGCTCAGCTGTTGTGGATTTGTAGCGGAGGGAAGGAAGAGCAGTGGGGGGGTCAAACTGCTGTTATAGTAAATTCAATAAACAAGTGGGTGACGTTTGATGGTTCTAGCTTAAACAGTATGCATCTATGGTGTAAATTTTAACATCCTAGGTCACATCGTCCTAGAGTTATCACATTCACAAGATTTTCAGAGAACTTGACCTCTGACCTTTACCTTCAGGTCAACATCGCCGAGATTCTAACTTGTCTGAGAGTTTTTGTAGATGCATGTATGGTGTGGATTTAATGTTGGTTATGGCCAACATTAAAGCTTTTGTGGAACAGATGCCGACCCCACAGTGGCTATGACAATAGCTTGACTTTTCTTTTTTAAACAGCCGAGCTAAAAATGGGAAAAGCTGAGAAACTTCCTGTGCTGGAATATTGCAGAACAGCGAATATTCCCTCACCCCCCCCCCCCCCACCGGTCACAGCAGATGTCTGGCCCTTCCTGAGCCTGGATCTGCTGGAGAATTCTTCCTGTTAAAAAGGAGTTTTTCCTTCCCACTGTCACCAAGTGACAGCTGTCTGGTTGTTGGGGTTTTTTCTGTATCATTGTAGGGTCTTTACCTTACAATATAAAGCACCTTAAAGCAAATGCTGTGATTTGGTGCTATTAGCATCAGAAAATGGATGGATGGATGGATGGATGGGTGAATAGAATGATCTCTCTCTCTATTTTAGTATCCAGTTCAGAAATCCTGGAAAACTGACCTTATCCTGTAAATGTGTGCCCAAAGTGATTCATTCTGGAGATAATAAACTTAGAGTGTGAGGGAACGCTGAGTGAAAACAAAACCTTATATTAACCAATACAGAGATCCAATCTGTATTCATAGAGTTGCACTGTGTCTGTGGGCACTGTTTGAATGTTGATGATGCTCTGTCTGCATCTGCTCCTCATCCAGAGGGAACAGGGGGAGTAACTCTATTTCACCTTTGGACATGACAGCGACAACACCCAAATATTGCCTAAAGGCAAAAATGTTCTGGTCATCCATCATTCTGAAAACGTATTCTTGAAGTGAAAGAAATTTTTTTTATTGATGCAGGATAGATAAAACTTTGACAGCTGTAGCATAAACAAAAAGTAAGATTCTTGAAATCCTTCGGCTTTATCAACAATAAAACTTCAAATTTCTAACTTTTAATATGCCTCAAATTTCATTCCACTGCCATATGGTGTAGTATTAATCAGTATTGCTGTTGCAGATGCCATCTCCCTTTATACATCCCCACTCTCTCTGAGTCCTACTGTTCCTTTTTCCATTAAAAAACAGCTCAAGTAGGATGACAGTTGACAGTTTCGAAGTTTTGTGTGCATCTTCTGTATGTGCAAATACACGTACAGGCCCATGGAAATAGCCTTAAGTCAGCATTGCCAAAAACCAACGGGTTGATGTCTGAACACAACATGAAAACCCCCTACCACCAAACACTTGCCTCTGATAAATGCAGAATTCCCTTTTTGAGTAGTGTAAAGGTCAGGTTTTAGTGGCAGCTCGATGACACAGAAAAGCTTCCTTGACTGGCTCTGCCCCGTTACTTTCCTCTTCTATCTACCCCTGAACGCCTCACTGGAGGTGCCCTTACAGTTGACATGCTAATTAGCACAGAAGGGAAATGGACTGTGTAACTACTCTTTTCTGGTCAGCCAACCTTCCAATTGCCATCAGCCCCTCATCTCATTCCACTGGACCACACAAAGAGACATATCATGCAATAACAGTGATCATCAATCCCTGTATTGTTGTGATGTAATCATAGCTGTATTATTCACAAGAAGGGAACGGTGAGAGAACAAGCCTTCTTTCAGGCAGTCATATTACATCAAGGAGGCTGCATTATGACTTTGTAAGTGACCTCCGCTGGACGGTTATCAACTACCGCAAGTCTACCTGCTACTTTGAGTAAGTTCTAGATTAGCATTTCTTCCAATTTAGAAAGGAGTAAGTAGTAATCACTCAACACTGTGTTCTGGTTCTCTGGGGACAGAATAACTACCACGGGTGACAGACTGAAGAAGGAACATATGGATCAATGCCTGCTCCCAAAGCATCACTGGAATAAATCAATACTCATTAGATGTGAATTAATGTCTGTCAGAAAACAAATACTCGGCACGTTATGAATGCCTTGAGCTTGCCATACCAGGTCTTTCAAATTTCAGATATAGGTCGTTACCTAATGAGGAGGTGAGTGGTAGGCAATCTGAGAATGGCCACTAGATTCTGTATGATAGTTTTTTGAGACCAAAATTTTGGACCAAAATTTCTTCAGAGAGAATTTATCCACCTATGTGCAGTAAACACGAACAAGGCTATGTAGGTGCCAGCGTGCTGATTATGTATTTCACTTTGCTGTTTCCACAAGTGTCCCCCAGCCATCATTTGAAGAATTCTAGTGGCTGCAGTGGAGGCCAGCCTGTCATCAGACACGAGTTCAAAGAGAAGGATTACTTTCAACAGAATATTGTGTGTAATTTCGGTACGTGATTGCCGCCCTGTCACACTGGCTGTTAGTTTGGGCTTGAGCCAGAAGCATGAGTCACACCGGGAGAGAGCGGTGTTTTGTCAGGGACCCTTGGGAATAAAATACGGAGACCCTGAAGGACTTTAACTGTTCAGTCGTTGGAACCGTGCTGCAACTTTGCCATCTTGCTTAAAATAACTTAGATGATCACAGACCTCCTTTGAAGCCCAGCTATCTAAAATCAAAGGAGCCAAAAGTCTCAAAGTATAGACAGACACACACATGCACAAAAAAAAATAACAGAAGTGGGATGAAGCCTTTTTAACATCAAAGTCATCAAATATGTAAGAGTTTCAATAAAGTACAAGACCTTGCATCCTAATTTTGTTGGCTAAATTCCCTTTTTCTCTGTATTCATGGCAGAAACTGCAAAGCAAGAGAAATTCACTTTCATTTACTAGCCGAAAGTTGATTTTTCAATTTGAGGGGGTGTTTTCGAGATAAGATGTCAGACGATTAGATGAGATGATACAAGATTTTGTTTACCCAGCCTCAAAATGTTGTGATGATATATTTGAGAGTTGAGGCTGAGCAGCTCTCATGTGGATAAACTCTTGCTGACAAACAGGGGATTTCACACAGGCGGACAAGCTGCATCCTAAAAAAACATGATTAGAGGAATGCGATGGGATAAAAATCCTTTACAAATTCCTATTAGTACTGTATCTTCATTAATCAGTTTCTTATTCCCTATCTATGTACAGTACGTCTCAAGGACGTTGAGATGGTTATTCATGTGGGTGAGTCCTTTCTTGGGATTTTCCATGTAATCACTGCTCTGAACATTGTGGCTTTAGCGGTTGCCAAAGCAAAAAGATTCATATAAAGACAACCTACTCTGTTTCTCATGCTCTTTCTGCTTCTACCCCTCTTGCTCCCCCATCTAGTGTCAAGTCAGCTGTGTTGCATGCTGAGGATGAGAGTTCACATTTAGTAGTAAGGAAGCTAACCTTCGTGTTAATTTAGTGTTTGCAAGTTTGTGTGCAAAATTCCCTTTTGGCCTTTTTTTCCTGCTTCCTAGAATAAAGACGTGCATGTAAGTATTAGAGAATTTTTCATGCCTCTCTGGCTGCTCTTGTTAACAGTATCTTAGAGAAAACATGGTGGCCCCCAGTCACTGCCTGGGGTCCAGGTCAGGTCCCAGGAAGGCAAATGACACAAGTAAGCAAATCTTCTTCTCTACGATTTCCTGCTATGCAAGTTCTTCTTTTACATTGACACAGTCATTTAAATGCAAACTGAACAGTGAGGAGGAGAAACTGCAGGCTGCAAGTTTTATGTGGGAGTTGACAGCTGAAAGGGTTCGTCATTTGTTGAGAATACCCTCAAGCAGTTATAAATAAATACCTGGAGCCTGTGAGGTTTCGGGAGTTGGTAATGTTATTTTCTCTTTACGACCAAAAACAGTATACCAGTTCCTAAGAGATGCTGACCTAAGTTATTATACGCAGACAAGCATAGAGTTTAGGCAGAGATTTACAATGCAGTGGTCTCCTTGGAAGTTTCAGAAAGAGACTGACACTTGCACTTCTGTGTCATCCACCTTGAATTTCAAAAGGGGCCATTCTTAAAGATTCTCCAGCATTAAATCTATCTCAGCCCAGTGTAGCAAACACACAACTCTCATGGTAAATGTAAAAGGGGCATCAGCAAGGATCTGAAAAGTAGTGGTTTATCTACTCATGAATTAGTTGCTGCTGTTTCTGTGGATATCTGCAGTTCCAGATTTTTGTAGAGGTCAAGTTCAAATATACATATCTTAGTATGGCTCTTAAAAATTAAATAAAGGTGCAGACAACTTAAGAAAAATAGAGATTTTAATGTTGGAGCTGTGTCCTTTTAGTGCAGTTGGTCACTTGCCAGTGTTTCCATGAGATGACTTGAATAGCCACTCACCACAAAGAGCATTAGGTTTACATGCTCAGGTCAGTAAAGCCATGAGTCCCTCTGGTCCATATAATGCAGTAAGGTTAGCTGAAGTCCAGCTAGCCACTGAGCTGATTGAGGTGGTTATATATAGACTGCACTGGCAAGCTAGCTCATTCAGGGGACCAGGCTGGGGGTCTGTCACAAGGCCAGTGGTGATGTACTGCAAGTTCTTTAATCTAAAATCAGCCAATGGTATAATGGAGCCAGATACTTTTCCATGACACAAAGCAGAGCAGTATTTCCCCTGTGGGTTAAGGAGATGAAGTGAATCAATGCAGAATATATAAAGGATAATGAGGCATTAATTGTTGGAGCATTGCTGAGAGTTTCAGGTGCATATCTGACAACCAGGGCAGTAGGGGACATAGCGAGGGGGGTCAACCATTTACCTCTGTGACTGAAAGGGAACATGCCTGTGGGATACTGGATACATGATCTGAATAGCTCAGTATTTTGGAAGATGTTAATGTGAGTGAGGCTATGTAACGCATGTGAGAAGAGGATTTTAGTTAGAGCGTGGCAGTGTGACCATCTTTTCAATGTCATAGGTATATCACTCCCACTGTAGCGGCACAGTGACAGTCTGGGGTTGTACTAGTTTGATGTTCTAATTAATGAAGTCAAATGTATTTGCTGAGTAATGGTCACTGGGGATGAGCAACACCAGATCACTGTGAATGGAAAAACACTGCAACAAAAGAACAAATAGAAAATCATGCATTCAAAAAAAGATTAGTCTGTATGATCTACCGGCCATACAAGACAAAGGAAGAACAAAACCACTGAATATACTGAAAAGAACAAGGGTGGTATTTATTATTCATGTATTCGAGTTTTCAACTGAAACAGTGTGTTTACACAGAGTGCAAGGCAGTGCGATTGCGTACAAAATGAATGGAAAGACTTCATTAGGCATGAATTCACCAGGGGGCAGCACAAAAGGACGTAAAGTCTTGTTTGTAAAGTTGCTCAGGGCTCTGCTTCATATATGTACAGAGACAAAGGAAAAGAAGTAACACAAAAAGCTGATGCTTATGGTGAGTTGCACGATTAGCCAGTGGCTCAGCTTAATGCAAACACATAGTTAATCTATGCGTCACCAGCTAATGTTATGCTATAGCCAGTGTATCTGTGCATTGATTGTTTGATGTGAGAACACAAACATTTATAGTATGAGGCTATCATTTATCTTGCTTCACTGTGAAAATTCATTTAAGCCATTGAGATGAAAGGAAGATCAAATGAAAACTGTGGTTTAACTTCTTAATCTCTGGGTTATTTTTTTGAAAAAAAGCAAAAAAAAGAAAAGAAAACACAAACACAAACATCAAATTCAGTTTGTTATAGCTTCACAGTTTTGTGTCCAAAATGAACAGCTTTGCTGTCTTTAGAAAGCAGGCTTGGTAGATTTTTAAACACTAATAAATTCAAAGCTTTTGGAACATTTGCATTTTTGCTGCTACTTTAGACAGAAAAAGTTCCCTACTGCCACGCTTGGAAGACATTCAAAAAATGATGGCAGGCAGATTTTTAATAACGTATGTTTACTCTCAGTACAGTCTGGACAAAGCTAAGCACAGCATACAATACGTATTAAACCTCAAACTTAAAAAAAAAAAAACAACAAAACATTTACTGGATTTCAATTTCATTCTTTTAATGTAATGATAAACACATACATCTTGAACAGAAGCACAGAACCATGCAGGTATGCACCAAAACGTATTCAAAGTGCAAGACTGACAAGAAGGAAGTGCCTCTGGTAGAAGCCTGATTCAAACTTGAGACAGACAAAGCTGCACTTTTTGATACGAGTGCTCCTTTTAGTCCTGATGCGGGAGAAAATACGCGTTTGTACAAAGCTGAGCAAAGGCATTAAAATCTATTATGCCATATTGCATTATAGCTTTTTGCATTTTAATAGAAAGTGTTTTTTTCGCTGCACTTAAATCTCATCTCATTCTTTCTTGCCAATTTGCATCACACGGGGATACTCTGATGGCCTTCCCTGTAATGAAAATGGAAAGACATTCATTAAGCTTGATCTTCAGACTCTGGGCAAGCACTCATCACTTGTGATTGAGCGCAGAAAGGAAATTTCATTCATACACCACTCATAAATAAAAATGAGAGTAGAAATAAGCTTTTTTTTTTTTTTTTTCCCCTGTGGTCCAAATGAAGCAATAATCAGTTAGGGATGAAAAGACCCCATCCATCGCTAACAGTAATTATGAAGATCATTATGCACTGTGTCATATATTGTATGGACAACTATGGATAAAAACAAATGTTAAGTGTGGAAAATAAATTTGAAAAACTAGTTAATTTATCAGTAAAATGGTAATGTAATTAATGAGTGTCACAGCTGGCAGAGTAAAAGTACAGGTGGAGCAAAGATGTATTTCTCTAAATGCCAGGGGTGATTGCTTAACTCAGGCTACATCTGTCATCCATGCTGCTCATAGTTAGTTTAGTAAACATACTTTCAGCGGTAATCCTTATTAGCTGAGCACAAATAGGAAGGATAGAGGAAATGAAGACCTTCATGGCAGACAGCCAAGATTAAGTCTGACTTGTGAGTTATGACAGAATGACATAATGGAGTTCTTGTACAGTCCAGTGGCAGTGATGAAAACTAAACTAGAGCAAGTTTAACTAAAATTATTTTTGTCATCCAGAATGAGATCAGCTGGAGGGGCAGCATGTGAAATACATATTTGATTACGTCGCCCTGCATCAAAAAATAACATTTCTGCTGTTTTTCAGAAAATAGTTGATATTACCTAATTCAATGATGCCGACATAAAAAAATAACATATCAAAAATATTAAATCACGTCCAGTTTTGTCACAAAATGGAATTCCTTTTTTAAAAAAACAAATATGGTCCATTTGTGTTCATTGTATTTCAGCTTCTCCAGAACAATTTGCATATTTTCAATTGGCATTGATACCAAATAATTGCCATTATGCAGTTGGACACATTTTACACTGGCTTTTGTGCTGGCAGTGAACAGCCTCCACTCATCTGCATCACACTCACAACCCATTGCACCCAAAAGACCTTCAACATTAACTCAACAGACAAAGTCATCATCCATTTCAAATAATGGAATAAGATCCTTCTCAAGATGCCTATAAAAAGAAAATTTGGTTCCTGGAGCCAGGAGGTTTTTCACTGAGCCTAGACTCAAGCAACTCAGCTGCTTCCTTTAGCAGATCCAAATCTCGTACTAAATCATTTAACTCTCAGCCGAGTGAATAACTGGGAGATAGACGAGCTACTAGAAGATGGATCTTCAAAGTCCTCATCACTAGAATTTTGTGCATCTGGAGACAAAACATCATCAGATTCTTATCATCAACTAAGCTAATAAAATTGGAGGTGCTATTTCATCTGAATGTGATGCAGGTCTAATTGCAGATGGCAGGTTAGGGTAAATGATAGATGATTTAGTTTTGGAACTGTATCCAGGAATACTGACTAAGCAGAAGTAGCAGTCATCAAAGTGATTTTGTGGTTCCCCCCCATACCATTAAAATACCAAAACCCAAACTCTCTCTTTCCCTTAATCCATGCTCAGAGGCTTTCAACACATGCCTGGCAACCTGAATAAGGTGCCTGTGGCTTTTCTTGGTTGCCCAATTTGCTGCCAAAATAAACAAATTATGCCTTTTTCACAAAACCTCTTTGAATGTAGTGCAGCATCCACAGATAAAGCAAAAAAAAAATAAATTGCCACTTGTGAAAAAAACATGATGTGATAGAGCAAAATGAATATTATTTTTCAAATCAGCAGCCCCAAATTAATAAAGAACAAGTATTAGATTTCATACAGCAAACATGATGCAGGACCGTGCTATTTTTATCTGTGAATTGGAGCAGACTGGTCAGTATGCAGGCTTTGTGTTGACTTCACATGCTGATAAGTCCTTAACTGTGACTGTCAGACTGAAGGGCAAATAAGGGCATCGATCAACGATCGATCAGCTTTCCTTAAGTATCTACAGGACATGTCTGTCAATTGGGGGGAAAACGAAATCCTTTTGTGTTGTGAAGGTTTCACGTGGGGCTAAAAGTCTGAATAAATAGAGTAGAGGTCAGTGGATTCATTTGGAAGAGTTTAACCCATGTCACAAGCTCTTTGAAGGCCAGATTGTCCAGATTCCCCACGTCCTTTCCCTTTATTTCTCAAGGACATCTAACTGCGTATCAAAACACAATCAAAAGTTAAATCTTACCATGATCAACACAGAGGAAAATCACCATAACCCAATTCCCCTGGTGCTTTCCCACAATACAAAATATCACAGATTAAGATATGTGCAGCAGCCTGCTGTCACAACAGGTTATTCTTTCCTCCTAAACACCACACAAGCTGTGCTTTCATTAGCTAAACATACAAACAAAGGAAAAAAAAATCCACATTATCAAACAGCGCACATAAACTGAACATGCTCCTGAAAAATCTCAGAAATTCAACACTATAATTATCAAGAAAAGCAGATTTCTTAACAGCATTTTGCTGCAATTTTGGGTAAAAAAAAACAAAACAAAAAAAAAAAACACAAAGAAGCTTACTGCAGGTGAACCTGCTGCTAAACTATGACAAAAATTATAAAGTCAAGTTGTTCCACACAATTTTCCCCAGAAATCTCACCTAGCTTGGCATTGTGAGTCCTCCCAAGACAATAATTACTTTATTTTGAAGTTCACTCCATTATGATCCTGCTAGAAAGGTTAAGTTGCATCTCTTGTGTGACCTCTCAAGTGAGCTGTTATTATGATGACCTTTCAAAATATCTGATTGCCTCTGTGATCCTTTATGCAGCCAGTGGCTTATAAATGAGCTTGAAATCAGCGCCAGCAGAAGCCCTTTCAAGTAGCTGTTTGATCAGTTCTCTGCTGACCAAGAGAAAGAGGCAAAAAGACACTAAACAGGAAAGAGAATGTGCCACTAAGAGAGTACACATAGTGTGGTGAATAATACTGTAAGAATTTTAGGTGGTGGTTATTAGTCAAGCATGCTCTATCCCCCCCAGGTTGATGTCAGAGAGGATTCTCATTAAGACAGATCAATAAAGGACTGGGTGCTTGTTTATTCAACAAAAACACAACAAGACAGAAAAATGCAAATAAAGTTTTTTTTGCTGGCAGAAAATCCACTGGATTCTATCATAAAAAGTGCAGCTCTTAATAAAGTCTTATAAAGAGCAAATTTTTTTTATACATGTATAAGCACAATCAATTAATCATATGGCAATAAAACAAGCAACAAATTTAAAAGAAACATCAGCTTATCAATATCTGCAGCATGACAGATGTTGCTGAATAATTCAAAGCACACACATCATATTTTAACTATGCTGGCACTGAATTTTTATTTAATGTTTTCAAAGTGAGCAGTGCTTTAATATTAATCATGGCGGTATTTGTTATTTATTGTTGTTTTAAAATGATTCAAAACATAATAAAACGGGCACACAGAAAATTAATGAAATGTCCCGAAACGCATGCTTTAGGAAACAAAACGCGGATCTGCACGCAAAAGACATACGCCCGTGTTCTCACTCCTGCTGTGCTGCTGGATGAATGATTGCTGTGAAGTTTGGTGAGTGCTTGCAGAATTCAACCCACTGAAACGAGCCCTCTTCAGCTTTGTTTAAATGCAGATTTCCTTAGGTGCTATCACAGCGCTGGACTGTCAAATGAGCGGTAACACTAAAACCTGCTTGGCCAAAGAGTGACACAACAAGTGCTTTTAAAAAAAAAAAGAAAAAACTCTTCGGCTCCAGGCTCCAGCTCCATATTTGAAGAGCTTATGGTAGAGGTATGGCCCATTTATTTGCAAAATTTGCACACTTGCATCAAAAAAAGAGTTCTTCTGCAATGCCTATGAAAGCCAAAATCTCCATCACAAGAAAAGAGCCTTCAAGATTTGTGTGGCTCAAGCGCTGAGGGCAGAGGACAGAGATTCTGCAGGGAGAAGTACCTAACATGTGCAATTACTGTGGAACCTGAGCAGTATTGTGGCATTTCACTGTGTGTGGAGGATGAAGTTTAATGCAGCGACTCGGGGGAACACGGCAGGAAGTGAGTGCTAACACGCTCAACACAGATTCTTGCTCAAAGAAGATAATTCTTTGTGTAGTACAGCGTGAGGTGCAAGTATAGACGGTGCAGTCGAGGGGGAGGGCACTGCCTTGAGCTGTCAGTTTGCCAACTCCTCTGGGTCTCACCTTGTTTGACATTGACAGTCAATAAAATGCCATTTTTTAAAAGTACAACTTGAAACAGTAAACAGTATCAAGGTTGGAAAAGACTTTGAACCATTGAAGCTGCTTAGAAGCTAAAAAAAGCCTTTGTAGCTTAGTGTTTGGCAACTTACTGTGAACTTAAAATACAAAATGCACAGGGGGAAAAATATGTAAAAAAAAAATCATTTTACAAAATGCTGAGGTGTTGAAGAATTGACTTTAAATATACGACACAGATGTTAATCGATTCATCCTGTAGCGTTGGACCTTTGCTCACCTTTTGATATTTGTGTTGAAAGCAAAATTACCATCATTGTCTGCTGTGTTGTGTTACAGTATTCATTAGAAAGACACTGAGCACATGAAAGCTGACCTGCATTAAGATGCAGACTCTCATTAGCCTTTCGAGATAGGTTAATTGTTCTGACATTACTATCATATCAAATGCTACAGCAGGTTGAGCTCTGTTCTGTGGTGGACAACAATCAGAAACTTAAACTTATTGGTAAAAAAAACTGATCTGTTGTCAGATCTGCGTGTTTTAGGGGCTTGTGCTCATGGCCAAAAGTCACCCAGCTCATTAAACTGCAGGTTAACAGGGGTATCTGGCTGCCTTGGAGTGGCATTGGCATGACGGAGGGCGGCTCTCCCAACGTGAGGGCTGATCTATTCAGGAGAAACAGGAACCCTCGTGATTGACGAGTTGCTCCACCTCATCCATCAGATCTGGCACACAGAGACCTGACACTGCTATATTCCTCCCATGTGGCAGGGGACTGCTACAGTACAACCCTGAGCTATATTTGCTAGCTGACATTAATGCCTTGCTCTTCCCTGACTATCTAATCTTCCCTCTCCTCCTCTCTCTCCTCTTCCATGACATTGCAAATCTATGGCTATCTATCTCCCAAGCTACTTCATTATAGTGGCTTCTACATTACAGCCTAAAATGATATCCCACATTCTAGAAGTAGAGGAATATAAAGGCATAACAGTTATGGTTTTCTACTCTGCATAGCCTCCAGGAAGTTCACACATCATGCAGATATAACACATGAGCAAATTGCATATTAAATATATGCATGAAAATACCAAGCAAAGAGCAGAAGAAACCGATTGAATTCCACCAGCTCACCACTGCAATCTGATTTTCCTGATATAAAAGAATTTCACGAATATGATATGCAGGACACATAAATATCCAACGATAATGAGGGGAGCAATAAAAACTTGAAAATTAAAGGGTGCAAATAAAATTTTCTCCTGATAGAGGCAAAGGGCAGCGGTGCCTGTATTGTTGGAGTCACGGAAGTTGTTTTATGGGAATCGTTATTCGTTTGATGAGAGCTGTCTAGCCTGTTTACTTACCCGTCCTGTCTTCATTTTCATTAGCGTGTACTTGGCCGCTGATCCATGCTGTAATTTTAATTAAAAACCATAAGTAAGCCAGGAGATGAGCAGTGTGGTTGTTGAAATATTTCTGCCTATTTATTTAAAACTGGGGAGGCTGGAGAGGCAAAAGATTCTCTTCACAGTGGGAAGTCATGAATAACAGGAAAAAACGAAATACTATATTCAGGTCAGGGTGGAAAAAAAAGAAGCTGCAATGTGTGCAGATCACCTTGAACCTGCAATTAAAAAATGGCAAAGGCAGCAGGCATTTAAGTGTGACAAAGTCAGTTACTAATAATTAACACATTAATGTTAGAGATGATAAGTGTTAAATATAAAGATGCACATAAAAAATAATACAGGAAAGTCCTATCTCATA
Organism: Pterophyllum scalare; assembly: GCA_024447675.2. Taxonomy (NCBI): domain Eukaryota; kingdom Metazoa; phylum Chordata; class Actinopteri; order Cichliformes; family Cichlidae; genus Pterophyllum; species Pterophyllum scalare. The sequence continues at coordinate 29,291 of JAMQGT020008037.1, forward strand.
AATTCAAACACAGCAACTCAGTAAGCTTGTTATGAACTGGACTGAGATAGGCACTTCTAGGTTTTAAGTGATGCTTTATGGATTGACATTAAGAAGCAGACAGCTGTAAACCCAGCTTAGGCATGCTCATACTCCTCACATTCAGTGAAAGCTCCCGCCAAGTGTAACATGAGGGACATTCAGACCGAGCAACAGGAGAAAGGTCCACTCTGGGGACCCTTGCATAATTCCCTTTGCATTTCCCTGTTAAAATACTCCTGCACCATCTTAATGTATTGTAATTAATGAAGACAACTTTGCTCCAGCTAAGTGAAAATCTGCAGTCAGTTTTGAGTGATCATATATATATATATGGAGAGAGAAAGAGGAACAGAGATCTTTTAATGCATCTTGATCATCAAACAAAATTGGTATAAAAGCTCCTGCAATACAGAAAAATCTTACTGAATTTCTCACTACCTCAACAATATTTCCTCTAGGGGAGTATCCAAGTGCAGGTTGAGACAGCATTCCCTGCCTTGGGCTGTAAAGATTCTTATGTTAGGGACACAACATGGGATACATTAAAACTCATGACTTCTGTCAGGAAAAGTCCTCAGATGGTCACATCAATTTTAATCCTCTAATATTCTGCAGACTCCTACACATTACTCAGTGTTCCCCTTCTTTCCATTCATCTTCCCAACAGGCAGTTGAGCTGGCAATTTGGGTGATGAATAATGAATGACTGTCAATACTTCTTGTGAGACAGGTGAAGCAAGTAGGCTGTGAAAAATCTGTTTGAATGCAACACAAATTACTGTCTATCAATCTCACTGTGTAAATCTTTACTTCACTGTGAGATTTGGCTAACAATGTTGCCAACACATTACCAAACTTATGGTGCACTTCTCGTTTTATTCATTTCTGCTTCATGTGAACTTTAAACTGTCCTTGTCTGCAAGTTTCTGTTTTTGTTTGCATATGTTATGACGTCTATTTTGATAGATGCATAAAGAGACCATATATAATGGATTAATCCAGCAGCCATGCCTCAACAAACACCTCACCCTGAAAATTTTGAAAAATGTAGTAGAAGAAAATCTAATTCAGGCTGACAAGAATATTGAAATGCATTGCAACTACCACACTGCCCATTAGCCACATGTCCCATCATTTCATCTTGACTTATGTAGTCATTACAGGAGTGAAACACCCCATTTAGCATTGTTGTGCACACTTAATTTTCCTCTTGATCGAGTCTCCCTATTAGTGTTTTTCAACCTCAGCGTGGCCCACTAAGGGCAGAGGATTGCTGAGGAAAAGGCACAAAAAATATAAGGTCACATACCTGATCCACCTAAGCCTCTGGGGGTAAGCATACATTTCAGCTCACAGTTAATTAACAGAATGTTTGAAATGATTTTGGTTAGAATTTTTGGTCTTTTTGTGGAAAGACAACATTGTGGTTATGAATAATATATGCAGTGCACCTTATGATTACACGAGGCCATGCTGAGGTTGTGTGGTGCTGCAGGAGGCACCTCCTGTTTCATTTATGTCCTCCACACCGCAGATGCATGCACATTAGAATTCCACTGGATAACTGCAGGTTAGGATTTAGAAAAAGTCTGCCTGCTTGCCAAGCACCGATCAGACAGTGTGGTCTGAAGAAGAATCACCTTCTGTTACCCAACAGTCCCTCAAACCTCAAGGCCCACAACATTCAGCTGCAAGGCACTAGTGAATGATAAGGCACTGGAGGCAATAACCGCTTTCTGCTACATCTCTCCTCTCTGCTGCTATTAGACAAGCTGAACTTCAAAACAAGACAAAATGACATCTAAATTGGCATCTTTGGCCTGTTTTCTGGTGAACAGCCTTGCAGCGTTCCCACGCTTCTTGTATCTCTTTATCATGCTGGCCTGAGAGTTGATGTGATTTAGATTCTTATAACAGAACTGATCTAAGAGTCTGTAGGCTGAACACAAGATGAAGATGACGTGGGCTGTTATAGCAAAAGTAAAAAAAAAAAAAAAAAAGAGAAAGAAACCAAGAGAGGACAAAAGTAGGAGGAAAATAGTATCATAAATATAATACATTTGATTCAGAGGTGCGGGGTGTGGGCATGAGCTCTCCTCATCCTTACTGAAGTGGTAGTTTTTTGTTTGTTTGTTTTTTTATAATGAGTTCCCCTGTAATCAGTACCAAATCAGTCCCTCTGGGACATAACAATGGGAATTAAATGACTGGACTAACTGTGGAGGTCGAAAATGGAAATTAGAGCTGACAAATCAACAGGCGGCCAGCATTCCCAATGTGCATTTGTTAGACCTTATTAACCCTTTAATGCATACTGGTCACTACAGTGGACAATTATTCAAAAGCTGTTCTCTTGTATATGCATATCAGTCAACACCGTGTATGCTTGTGCATCCTCCCATACACTGCAACCTATTGGCCAGTCATAGGGAGTTGTTTTTTGAATTTGTTATTTGAAAGTAATTAAGAGGATCAAGATTAGTCAATACTAGCAGTAGTGACAGTGGATCTGAGGATGCAATATCTTTTTCTGTCATTCATTTATTAAATACCTATTTCTCTGGCTCAAAAGTCAAATGCATGGTGTCCAGCTGAGTGGACATGTTTGTAACTTCATGAAAAATATCTTCATAAGCAAAATTTCAATTGCATTGTTTTGTTTTGTTTTTTCATGCCTAAAGAGGAATAAAAACACTCAGGAATAAAATCTTGACCGAGGTTCTCATCATTCATGCATGAAACAGTTAAAATCAAAACACAAACATAACCCTAAGTCTAGTGCTACTAATCTGGTCATTTGGCCCTGCAACCCTGCTTGGCTCTCTTCTTATTCTGTGTCAAGAAGGCATTTATTAAAAAAACGTTTGCGCACACGCACATCTGAGATGATAAAATTCAAATAAAAGAATAATCAGACAATCTGTGTCACCATGTCAAGACTCCATTCTTCTCTGTGGCATCCAGACCACAGCTGCACAGTGTAGATAATTGGGTTGTAATTAGATGAGAACACACCATAGGGGGTCATGTAGTGTTGAAGTCAGTGTATTGCTGCTGAAAACGGGCTGTGACAAAAAAGCACCGCACTGTAGTTGTTCTGCATGGCTGCCTATCAAGGGTAGTTATAATAACACACCAAAAATAAATATAAACAGATGCACGCACGCACGCACGCACGCACGCACGCACACACACACGCACACACACGCACACTCCTGTTTGTGGACTGTTGGAGGAACTTGCTTTGACACATCACTGCATTTGGTTTCCACATTCTACCCCAAGGGAGATGGTGCCCTGCCACACTGCACACTTCTGAAATATTAAGGCATGAACCCATTGTACATTGCTAATTTGAGAAAGGATTGAAAAGGGACGGCAAAGACAAGCAAGTATTACGAGTCCATGTTTTTCTTTCCCTTTCATCTCTTCACAGAAATGAGTCCACACACCATTAATGAGATTAAATAAATTAAACAACACTGCCCTCTCACATCACCCTGCCTCGTCAGTAAGTTAAAAAGAGATTTCAGTAAACATGACTGCACAAATATTTAACTATTTTTAAATGTGTGACGTCAAGCTGTGTCAGTGAATAGCCGAATATTATAACCAAACTGTGGGCGAGAATGTAGGTTGCAGATCTTTTGAAATTATGGGATGCAGCTAAGCCTTTTGGGCCGTTAACCTGACTGCCAGCATATTTCCTTGTTGTTCTGCCAGATTGGTCTCATCTTAAAATAAACTGGATATTATTAACAGCATCAGACTGTGCCTGCAAAAAAAAAAAAAAGGCTTGGTCCAAACCAAATGGTTACTTAAGGGTGAGAAAAAATTTCAATTCACCAGAATTTTTCTAGCAAATCTCACCTGTACACTCACTTCTCTGCCTGCATGGGTATCAATAATTAATGATCGTGTCTCTGCCCTGTCTAGTTACATTCCATTGCAGGATAACTGCTATTATACAGACTCCAGGAAACTGATGCTAGTGTCATTTCTGCTCTTAAACTTTATATGTCATACCATTTCAATATGTTTGCGGTAACTTAGTTGATAAGGCTGCAAGAAAAAGAGAAGACGACTCCTGCATGGTTGATATTTCTCTGTTTTGTTTATGCACAAGAGGGTCGGTACATAAAAGGTGATTTATATTCCGGACAATGATAAGGTAAAGCCTCTTAGAAGCCCCTGCACTCTCAGTAAGAGATAACCAGCAGCTGGATTTGAAGCGCATCCCTTCTAGTGCAGAAATCTTGGCTGCCTGGGAAACTCAGTGATCTGTGAAGCTCCAGTCCTGAAAAGAATGATCAATACACTCCAATCTTACTATTTTCTCTCTAAAGCTCAAAGAAATCACTATCCGCTGCACGGGCACAGAGGAGGTGCGAAGTGAAGGCGGATAGCAGTAGGCGGTGAAGGTGGTCAATTCAATTACCCCTCTGTCAGAGTACATTTTCTATTCTAGAGAGCCTGCAAAATACCTATGAAAAGCCATGCCAAATATGTTGAATTGCTTTTAATATTTCTGAGTCTTAATCACATTTTATCACCATTATAAAAAACCAGTTTGGGGTAATTTTATATCAGAAGTAAGTAATTTGGTGTCAAAATTAAAATTTCAGGGCTGTAAAAGGCTGACAATGCAGATTTCTCCGGGAGATTTGAATACATGGATTGACTTGTGACTCTTTGTGTGAGTCTGAGTCACTGAGTGACATGGAAAGCTGTGCTATATGAAAACAGCACATGCTATTCTAGCAGAGCGGGTAAGGTATGTTTGCTAAAACCACAGGATAAGTCTGGCAGAAGAAGCAGTTTGTGTCGGTGCTATGACCCAGACTCTGTGTCTCTGTTAGGAAATGTCAGGGCACATGAAATTCTAGACGTAAGATAGTCACACCGAGGTTGGAATAAATATAAAATACTAGAAATGAGGTTGTTTTTTAAGCTACAGGAAACATGGAATTAAGAAGTCATGTTAGGAAGCTCAAAGGCAAATAGTGGCTCATAAGCTAATTGAGGTTTTCTGGCTTACGTGGAACTGGGGCTAAAAGGATACAATTTTCTTTTTTTAAATTATCAGGTTGTGAATTTTGCTTTAAAATACAGGTTAATTTAGGATAAAAACTGTCATTAACTTTTTTGGGGGGACATCCATTTTCCGGCAGTCTTTCTTGTCTGTGCTTTTACTTTAATGACTCTGTTATTTCCCCTAATGCCCTTTGACAAATGGTTGACAAATGGAAAAGAACATTAGTTACCTGGAATTGGCCATGCATTAAAAATATGCAGCACTTACGTATTTACATTTTTAAATCTTTTGAAAATATTTCAGACTTCCTTATGCATTCCTTAAGTAATATTAAATAAAGCATCTGGAATTTGAATAATATCAATTTTCACAGGGTCCACTGAGCTACAATTCATAAAGTATGTTCAGTTTTTTTTTTTTAAACCAGCCCGGAAAAATGTTCATCATATTTCCCTCTGACACTGACGTGGGTGAAGGTGTGTTAAAGCTATAGACTGACATACTGAGAAACACACCTAGCTTTCTATGCTGGAATGTGATTGAAGTGATATCACTCTAATGTGGGAACAGTAAACATGAGCTATTAAAAATAATTTCCTAGTGAAAGAAAATGTTGATGATGCTGATGTTTAACAGTGATACTGAAATAGAACAAAGAACAATCCGATGCTGTTCTAATTGCCGATATTGAATTTTGGGAGCTCTTGACAGCTTTGACCTGCTGAATACTGTATTTATTTCGTGCTTGTAACTTTGTTGTCTTTTAAAAGCGCTCAATAAATAAAGTTGGATCGGACTGGATTGGACGAAATGAGAAAATGAAACCCGATACGCGAGGTGTAACAGCAAAGAGTTGTTTAAATGATTCACGATGGATCTTCCTTTAATGTCTGAGCCATCCAGCTGAACGATGTTCTCATGGAAATAACACATGAGGGTGTGTCTGCTGAAGTACAGGCATTAATCAACATTATAAAGACGACGTGTTTTTGCAACAGTTGCAACGCGGAATGAAAAACAAAACCAACTACACATCTGGCTTTTGGTGAAAGTGGAGATGATGATCTCACAAAGTCATACAGTTCTTCTATTATTTGTAATCAGTCAGTAGGAATCCGACTAAGAAATGTAAGTGGAGAATGTCGCCCAGAGGTAACGATAATGATAACTGTAACAAATGTTATGCTGATGTTTACTGACTCTAATTCAGTCCAGCTTCCCTATACTCCATCACAGCGAGGTCAGCAGCGTTAAACCAATAGTGTGAGAAGAGAAGATACAGACATACAAAGCAGAGGGACGGCTGGTTATAGATTTTACAGAGAAGCATGCTGCTGTAAACATCATTTTCCAGTGGCTACTCACGTAGCTCTCTGGCTTCCCCTCAACATTTATATTGTAAACACCTGTCTCCTTTTTTCTCAACTCCACACTTCACTTTCAAGGGAAAGCCCATCATCCAGTGCAGGTTACTTCACTATAGTATCTATCAGTTCTGCTACAACTCATATTCTAACACAGAGTAAACCCAGGCTCCGTTTGGCTATTTGGGATAAACAACATCTCGTGTTTTGGCTGGATCGCCGGGAAATGGCAGAAAGATGACAGAAAACACCAGCAATTTATCGGTTTTAATCAAATATTGCTTACTGGGTTGCCCTGATATCTAGGTGGTTAGGGCACATACCACATGGGTGCAAATGCTCTGAGCAGTGAGTCTCAGTCAGTTTACTGCATGTCATTATTGCTCTCTTTCCTCATATTTCCCGTCTATCTAATGAAGGCACTTACGGCCCCGAAAATAAATTGTTTATTGTATATAATGCAGAACTGCTACGTCTCTGTGTGGCTGAATATGGCAAAGCATTATTTGATAATAGGCATATTAATGATTAATTGCCCAATTCAATCAGCAGTGTGATGCACACTGATAGCACTTCACTTTGCCAAATTTCTGTAGTATCCTTTATGATGCTTCCTCTGTGAAGGTTGCTGTGACTGATGTGTGGTTCACTCTAAGCAAACTGTTTTCACAAAAGCAGATTTTAACCAGCAGTAACCAGACTTCACGTGCCTTTACCTCGTGAGAGGGGTACCTCTAAAACCGACACCTCCAGTTCTCTCTCTTTAATTTGGACACCTGACCCCAAAGCAGCATTTGGAGAAGACAGAGCACCCACCCTCACTTACTTTTTCCAGCCTGTGAGTTTATAGCCACTGTGTTTAATAAGGAATTACTGTCTCAAATTAGTATACCTTTATAAATCAATTTGCTACCTGATTCCATACCTGTTAAGACATCTGATCACTGTTTTATTAGACATTTATGTGAAAATTCATCATAATTAGCTCTGAGTCAAGCAACAGCTTCTACTGCTGCAGGGGTATGAAAAGTTTTTTTTTTCCTGTTATTAGTTAAGCAAGGCAGTTTAAAGATTAAAAACTATATCCAATTAAATTTTCTCCAATCTGACCATCAAAGTAGTTTGCTTGAGCAGCTCTATACCATTTCCAATACAGTTTTTTTTCCTTTTTCTTTTGGTTTTTGATCATTGCTGTCACATTCTGTTCTGGTCACTTGAACTGCATGTCTGTGATGGATTGTGGCTCTTCTCCACTGTGTCATAATAGGGACACTTCCAACTCAAATTTCATTTTAGTGGCAAAGTTGCAAAAGAACCACATGCAGCCATGAACGTTAAGGAAAAACCTAATACTACCAGCACTGTTGAAAGTTGCCCAGGCGTAAGGAGATAAGGTTGAAGGTGAAGAGGAGTCAAGGATCTCTGTGATTTTGTGCTGCAATTAATGAGTTTCCGAGTTCCCTCTTATCTGAGTTTATTAGCATGCTAGCATTTAGGAATCAGTAGTAACCAAGTAAGACCAGCAATGTAAATTTTGTAGGTTTTAGAGGATTAGTCTCCCAGGTCAGTGGGGGACGCTCAACATCACTATACCCATATTCAACAATATATTTTTCATTCATTTCTTATGTGTCTCATGTGCCGTGTGATATGCTGTCAGTGGGTTTCATTGCAGATCATCCCCTCATTTTTCAGACCAAGTGAGCCGATAACAAGGCTCAACAGATGTAAGGTATGGACACTGATGGAGGAACCTCACTTGCCTTCATAACCAGTGTAATGCAAAATGGTCTGATTTTCTGTTTAAACAACACCTGAGTCAATATTTTATATTCAGTCAATATTCTACGTAGGGTAATTTATAATGTTTAATGTATAATGTGAACAAGCTGCCATGGTTTAAACAGAATAACAAACCAACACACTAACACTAAAGCTACATTATGTAATGACATAGTGTTTGATAATTTCTTAGTAATAATATCATTGATGTATATTTTATTACTGGACAAATTTAAAAATATGTTAATTTTTTTGCATATGAATCTAACTTTTAAAAAGAATGGGTTCATGATTATTAATGCAATCACATCAATATTTCCTCTCCTAAAGTAGAGGCCTAACCCCATCATTCCCCTATTTGATACTGGCACACAGGAGAGTGGACTAACAGAAAGTGTGCCTTTGATTCAAAGAAACACTTTAAATCAATCATGCAGAGATACTTGAGTGCACCAGTGCTGCTGAGGCACACATGAATCTGCACCCATAGCAGCTCTGAAAACACAGGTTCAACCACATTATAAATCCCAAATTAATCTCAGGTTCTAAACAGCAAATCAAAATTTTGATCTGATTGCGGCACTAAGATGAAATGTTGAAGAATTATCAAATGATTACAAATCACCACTGGAGACAGTGTCATCTGTACTAATTTGGTTCACATCAATCAAGCAGTTAAAACATTTCAACTACAGCTTACACAAACTATTTAAATGGATGTTTTTTAGTTCAAACATCTCTTTATGAAAGCTGTTTTTGCCATCATTAAACTTGTAGAGTCTCTAAAGTGTTCCTATATACCGTACACGAGTTGGTTCTTATAGGTGTCCACAGTTGTCTCTTTGTTGGAGCACGTGTAGCATGCTCTTTAAATTTTTACAGCGTTCAAGGTGCAGTCTGATATCCCATCTACAGAACATTGTTAAAAGACATACAGCATAGCAATAACACTGCAAATAAATGTATATCGAGGAACAATTGTGTTGACAAGGGAAACTCCGCTGAGCTAACAAGAAAAGGAAGGAGGACAAACACAGCACGAGCCACAGAACATGTAAACTAACACACTTCCTAGGCTAAATCCTTGGTATTAGAGCAGCAGGCCTACTGAACAGGGAAAGTAAAGAATCCAAGAACAAAGCGGAGTTCCCTGATAGCAAAGAACATTCTCCTCCATGCTAATCAATGCAGTAGGGAAACAAAAATATTCCATCTGCAGCTGCAGGCAATAGTTATTTGAAGAAACAAATCTCTCAGCAAACCATTTTCTTTGGTCTACACATAATGAAATTCTCAGCCTAAAGTTGTTTATTTTATTGCCTTGACCTCCCTCACTCTTCATTTTCAGTGTAAATGCAACGGCCTGCAGTAGGAAGACTGTGCAGATCTGGATAAAATCTGATTTGCCAGTACTGCTGAGTCTGGTCCTGCTACAGCACGTGGTCACTGAAGCTGATAACCTAAGTACAGTGCACACAGGACTGCGCAGAAAATATCAGTTTGCTCTTTATGCTATTAAAACTCAACCACCCACTTGTACCCCGGGAGAATTTGACAGATTTTTTTAAGCACTTCACTTAAAGCCGCAGTTAAAAAGTGACTTTTAAAATGACCTTTGCAAGAAACTACATCGATGATATTTAGCCCTAATTAGTTTACATAATTGCATACAAGTCAAGAGGCTGAATTGAGAATGAAAATATTTTAAAACGGTAAAGTACAGCTCTATTACACAAGATGCACATTTTGTCTTCATTATACCTATACTCATTAGCTACTCCGCTTTCTCTGTTGCACTCACAGGAAACACAGTAAAAAGTCCTTTGAAAGTTGATGAAAAAAAAACCCCACTCAGATCTCAGGAGAAGTGCAAAGGGATTGAGCCAGACTGCTTTCCTTCATAAATCAAAGCGTATCATAGACATTCACCAGCCACTGTTGCAACAGGTGTCTCACTCCTCCTTCCTTGCTCCTCCTTTTCTTCTGCTTTAGCATGCAAATAACCTGCCTCACAGTGGGCTTGTTTACCAAGGAATGTCTCTAGATTACACACGCACTTAAACAAGTGCTGTGGAGGGCGTCTCTCAAGTAGGCCACCTCAGTTTGGATCCCGATTCAATAAGCATTTAGAGAGCACTTCTCACTGAAAAGCAACAGCAATAAACATTCCTCCATCTTATATACTTCCCCATGTGATCAAAAAAGTGACAAGGACATGTTCAAGAGAAAATCTATTTGCCTATATGAGCCTGTCGAACCATGGTAACACCTGACATGCTGACTCAAATAATTTGCTCTGTGGCCTCCCGCTATCTCGACATGCCTCTGTTATGGCCATCTCCTGCCCGTTTTGTCCTCTAATTGTCCTGCACCCTGACAGTTTGGGCTAGACAATCGCAGAGTGACAAGTCTGTTACACTTTACATAGGTGATGTTCCTAAAGAGCCCATTGTATTGTCACTGTGTCACCAATGGACGTCTGCCAACAGATAGCAGGCGTATCGAATTTAGACCAGAATAAATGAGGTGTAAGATAGCGCTAAACCTGATCCATGCTGCTGTGACTTATCGCCCCGTCCAGAAGTCATTTCAAACTGAGGTCTAATTATACTGTTTCTGTGGCAATATTTGTGCCTCACGTTAGATGGTTCCTTTTCCATCAAAGTATTTCCTGAAACTAAACACCAACTAACTCCAGCTCCTCTTGAGGAGCTGGAGTTAGTTGGAGGTTGAAGGTTAGTTTAGTACCCCTGTTTTTGCAGAAATATTGAGACCTGAACATGACAAAGGAACAGGAGTTGATCAGTGTATTCTGATCCTGGACATGACATGCTTTACTGAAATCATGTTTTAGTATGTCTCATATGCTGTTATATGCATTGAAATTTTTAATTTTTGGATGGCTACTTTATACTAATAATTTTACTGTAACTTCTGAACTGAGAGACGCTGACAGTTCAGCTGTCTAAAGTAAAGAAAATGATATATTTCATTTGATGTTAAATCCTGATCAAGCCTGTTCCTGTGTCATTGATATGCCATTTTATTATAATTAATGACATTAGCTGGTGTGCCATAAATGTGAATAAATCCATCTCTTTAAGTTTGAAGATGCTCAGTAATGGATTCTCCTGCTGTATGATGCAGCAGCTAAGTAATACTCTCACAGGAAATACTTGTAACAGCTGGAAGCGTCACACTAAAGTTCAGCTACTGTTAATGTTTTGTCAAAGTCCAGCAACTAAAGGCATGCAAATAGTGTCTCTGTGCCTCTCTGTAATGGTTATGGACCTGTGATGGTACTGAAATGTGGAAAACCCCTGATGTCAGACTTTGTTTTGTGTAGAGAAAACTCTCTCTCTCTTTGTGGGTCATATATATATATATATATATATATATATATATATATATATATATAAATAAATAAAGCTTCTACTTTGTGGTGTGAGATTAGTTTGGGCAACAAGGGAGCATGTGCCAAAAGCATCAGAGCTGCAAGTGCTTTTTTTAAAAGACATTCTCCAAAACAATTAATGAGCTGAATAACCCATTAGAAGTGCTAGAGACAAGTGCAGACAACAGCAATTCTTATCTTTTGTAATAATGTGTGCCAGTCCATTTATGTGACTGCATGCAGTTCAAACTTGTGCCATATGACAGTGGTATATAAATGTTACTGAATTAGTTTGGAGCACGTAGGACTGTCATGGTTACATTTACCAAAAAGTGATTTGGGTCCTCCTTCATAAATGACGCTGACATATTCATATGCTGTCAGATTAACAGAAATGAGTGCATGTCTGAAAGGGGCTTATTTCTCTGAGCTGTGATGGTATAATGCTGCCTATGCCTGTATGGAACAACTGACATGTCTGCCAAGGTTGAGATAAAGGTCTAAATTATATAAGAAAATGCACAGCAACATAAAAAGGTCCCAATTTAAAGGCCCCCCTACTTTTTCACCTTTCTCCTAAATAAGCTTTTGCTTGGTGGGCTGTACTGACAATCACACATCAGAAAGAACAATGGAAAATTGTCAAACCATCTGAGATGTACAGTATCTGAATGACTATAGATGCAAAGTCAGCCACCCTGGCAGGTGGGATCTGGCAGTGGAAAAAAGTCATTAAAAGTCATTTTAATGTTGTAAGTAGAACAGCAAAACAGCATTTACTGTATATGCACATGAGGTTAAATGCATGGATATATATATGGACAGGTTTTCTGACCTTGGTTGTGTTCTTAGTACACTGGAAGTCAACCGGATGCATAATGCAAAAAACAAAACTGAGGGCACACTGCAGCAATGTGCTTATACTCTACTGCAATGCCTCCATGCTCGCCAGGGAATCTAAGGACACAACAGCAACTGAGGTGGACTCCGAATCCCTATAGCTGCGGTTTGTATCTCTCAGTAACCATCACAGATATGTAAAACTTTCAAAGTGCATTTATATTTTGGTTTTCTTTGTTACAGAGCATATCCTCTGCAAATAAAATTGTCTTTGAATGAACATTTTCTTGTCTCATGGATTAAAATGGAAAATGGAGGAATTCTATGGGCAATAAGGCTGGCCACCCACAACTGTTAATATGAGAAACAGCTAGATGTCTTAGTCAAAATATGCTCTTAGGCAATATTAGATCAGCAGCTAAACCATGTTAATGAAACCATTTCGATGTAGACCAGCATGAAATGTGACCGCTTTTGTGGAGGATTTTTCCAATATAACTGCAGCTACAACACTCTTTCGTCTCTTCCAGATTAAAATTGTGTTAATTTTAACGTTAAAAATGAAAAAGATGAAGTAACTTTCCTGAACTTGCTGAATTTGCCTTCCGTGAGTTATTTACTTGTTGTTCTCATCTGTCACAGGTACAATACACCACAAGAGAATGCCTCCAGACATTTTTTCTATTAAAATGGCAAGACTACAGAGACATCCCTTTGTCTCTCCAAGAAACTATGAAAGAATTAGAAATGAAGTGAGAACATGCTGCAGGACAATATTTCCCCCCTTGCATCTCTTCTGCAAGGTAAGCACTTCAATGCAAAAAAAGAACAGAGGTTTGGGGCGGAGGGTGGGTGGTGAGGATGGAGAAATGCATTCCAGCTGAAGCAATCAGCGATGCGCTTTTATGGGCCAATTACTGGACAATCTATAATACTGACAGAAGCCAGCAAACAGACATGTCAGCCTTCACATGAGAAACGAGAGCTGCCAATGCCCTTGTCTTCATCACTTGTATCTTTCATCACTACCAAAATCTACATTGGCTACTTAGGTTGTTCACACAAAAAGTAGGTTTAGTAGATCCCGCAATGCTGTAAATTATAAGACAGCAACATCATGGATACAGAAAGAATATTTAGAAGCTCAGTTTGGCTATGCATTTATTTTTACAGAGTATTTACTCAAGGGCACACAAACAAAGTGATACATACTGAATGAAGGAATGAATGGATGAAGACTCCACTATGATTATGCTGGTTTTATTCTCTCTCAAGCTCAGGGCAGCATTACAACATTTTTAAGCCCATGTGCTGTACATAAATAATACAGAAAACGAACCTGAAATTTGCTGTGCGTGCTTAGCATAGCTTAATCAGGCTGGGGAGTTCAGAGCTGCCAGAAGGAAAAAAAAAAGAAAAAGAAAAAAAGGCAACTACTTATTTAGTCACTTTAAGCCTTCTGTCTAACTGCTGTTCTCCAGGTACACCTGCATACACTTTTCATCTGCTCATCTTTTTTTTTTTTTTTTTAAACTAAATGATAAATATTACAGCTGTTAGACAAGATAGCCACAGGGTATTTCACTTACAGCTTATATGCTTCAACGCTTCTATGCAGTACATAAACTACCAAAAAAGAACAAGATAATGACTTAAAATCCTGTTTATGCTGGAATTTTATATGTAACGCAATTTTATTTTCTATCTGCAATGTATGAGGCTGACTTCAGCAACTTGACTTGGACAATTTCAACTACAAGTCTGTGCTGGGAGGTTTATTTTGCACAAAGCTTCAGGCTCAGGCCATGACTAGGTTGGATTATTTTCAAATGTAACTAACTCCCTGTCTCACTTCTCTTCACTTTTTGATATTGCCAATCATCTGGGTCTGTCATGTATTGCAAATCCCACCGGGAAGCGGGAAGACAGACAAATCATTGCAAATACATCCCATTAAGCTCGTGAGATAGGTCAACGCTGCATGTAGAGCAAAAAATGCAGTCAAATCACAGATAAACAAAAAGCAGAAGAAAAAATATTAGGCAGCTATTTTTTTTTCCAAAATAGATCAAATGATTTTCACATTTATCCCCAGAAGAAAAGAAAAAAACATGATGCTGATGCCAGAAAGAGAAGAGAGAGAGAAAGACAGAGAGTGAGAGAGACACAGAAAGAGAGAGAGCAATCTGAGAGTAAGGGTGAGTCACCTCTCGGGGAGCTGTCATCAAACATCAACATGTTCACCTCTCATGATCTTGTGAAGAAGTCCCTCCCCTCTCTCCATGCCTTCATGCATCGCTTCCTCCAACCCCAGAAAAGAACAGAATTCTAGGTCTGCCAGCTTGTCCTCTCAGAAGGGGAGTGGAAGAAAAATCTGGCTAACCCCATCTGTCCAAGCTCACTTGTGCATGGGTTTCAAGGAGGACAGTGCAACCAGTGTGAGCAAAATCAAAATACTGTCATCATAAAGATCTTAAATCTTGACAACCAAACACTGAAGTATGTACCCTTTATGAAATGGAAGGGGCATTAATGGGTTGACCCCAAACACGGTGCGGTGTCCTGCACTGAAATGATCACTGAATGAAATACAGTCATAGCGATTTGTCTCACCACACTGAACCCAATGAGTGCATACACAGGCAAAGGGTCTATGTTAATAATTACTCTGGTTCAATATGGATGAATGAGATCATTCACTGAAGGTGGTGTTGACCCCATAATGATGTTCTCAAATTAGACTCTTAGCTAACCTTAGCCTGCCCACACAAGACTCTTCTTAGACTCACTCTTTTGTATTCCAGCATCATCCTAAGTCACCCATTACTGAAGCTTGGGTGGCGTAATAGGAGAAACTGAGACGTCTGTGCAGAAATAATGACTACTGACAGAGACTGCAAATGGCACATGGTGGGTGAGGGGGGTCTGTACACCTCTATTTCCATTTGTTTTATCTTTAATTAAGAATTTCCTATGATAGAAAAGGGACAAAGATGTTGCATTATTCAAGAAAAATATTTAAACAAAACTGAAATGATAGCTTGGTTTAAAAATGGTACACTGGCATAAAAAGCTGTTTCAGGTGAATATGTACAATTACTGACAACTTTATGTGGTTTTTGTATTTCTATTATGCAATAAAACCGCAAGGTCCTCTCTCAAAGTAAGATCTGAGACATCCTTCTGTGCCCCAGATAGAACACCAAAGTGATGGAACGAGGCTAGCTTTGCATGTTTCATTTTTATATAAGATTTTGCATGCTGCAGGCAACCAGACTGCTTCAGAATTCCGACTTCAGCACATATACAAACCTGATATCTTCTGAACCAGAACAGATAGACAAAGCAAATATCCTTTCATGTCTTTGGCTGGTAATTGCAAATTGAGGTAAAATAAACAAGTAGAACCAATTGCTTTAGTTGTGTGATAAGACCCAGGCAAAGTCAAGGGGGCAGCCATAAACTCAGCTGTGATAAGGAAGAGTATGAATCTGCATGCTTAAAGAACAGCAATAATCTCTATTACGTTTACACAGTCTGTCAGCCAGTCAGTTATCTTGATACTGTAGAAGTGAAGGATCTTGAGTAGTTACTGCGTTTTCCTCTACTGGGAGAATATCAGAGTGTGTTGTGAGCACACCTCATGCACATCAAATAAGAGTCGAGCTCAAATTGGATCAGACATAACGAGAGCACTGCAAAAACCTGCTCTGATGAAGATCTCATTTCCACTCTGAAAACAACAAGATAGGCATCCATTTCATTTGACAACAAACAGTCTAATACTTTGGCTGATGGTCTGAATTTTACATTATACACCACATAATGCCGCTCCATTAAAGTATAACAAGAACACGTTAGGCACTCACAAAACGATCGTCTAGTGACTCTGTACTTGCTGTACTGATGCAGTTCTATCCCGAAAGCGGCAATACGTTGCATTTTATGATTGAGCTATAACTCAGCAGTAATCTGCAGTGGTTCAACTAAATAGCCCAAATACAAGTGCTAATGTTTAATCTCTCTCTCATTTGACATGGCCATGTAAAGTAGTAAGTGTATGTTCTTTATTGCATGTTGGAGCCCTGCTAGGGCTGTGTCCTGGGCTCATTACCATTCAGGCAGTGAAAGCCTGAGTCCCTGACCCAAATTCAAGCTGACACATTTAAAATCCACACATTCAAAGTCAATCTGCTGCTCATATTTTCAACCTATTGTGGTGCGGTTGCACAGTGTGTCCTGGGTCTCCAAATGTTGCTTAGAGATAGGAAGGAGATAGATGACTTGAAACAAGCTCTTGAGGAATCTTTGTGGGTTGATTGAGTGGGTTTATGGTGGGAAAAGAAGTCCGTCCTATTGAATCAACTCAGGTAGAGGCCTTGGGGAAATTGGTTTTAGAGCCAGTCATTGATGCATCTTCAGCTTACTGCTGACAATCTCTGGAGAACGTAGAATGAAGACACGAGAGAGTACAGAATGTCTTCTGCTGGACTTAACTACAGCTTGGTCAGACTTCTAGTATTTAAAGGGAATCACATTTCCACATGATTGTTACACCAGGAAATATCAAATCTTATGCATAAAAACAAACTATTTAAAACACAGCACACACACTGTGTTTGTACACAGCTATAGATCTGTAGTTAGTTTATATAGAGTGTGCATATAGAGTGTGCATTCTGCAGTCTGTTAATTCAAAAATAAGCAAGGTAATCTTAGATAAATTTGCTCTCAGAAGACAGACAGTGTTAACAGAGCTCTCTCTCTCTGCGTGTGTGTGTGTGTGTGTGTGTGTGTGTGTGTGTTAGGTGGGTCTGAAAACATTGGTTTCACTGTAATTTGCCTTTAAATGACAGAGGAATACTGAGAATTTGGCTAGCAAGCTATAGTACTGTGTAAAGTCTTCAACCACCCAGTATTTCTTTATATTTTGATAGGAAAATGGGGAAAAGGTGCAGCAATTTATTGAAAAATGTGTAAAAATAAACAGAAACACAGTATATCAGGTAAAAACAGTTTGTACATTTCTAACAAGCTTGAAAGACAACCACATTTTTTCTTCAACACAGCCTGATCTCTCTCTCTCAGGCAGCGTTCTTGTAATTTTCTTAAGTAGTCTTCAGAAATAGTTCTCCGTGCTTCCTGAAGGACATTTAAAGCTCTTCTTTGGATGGTGACTGCCTTTTGTTCTGTTCTCTCTCATGATGATCCCACACTGCCGCAGCAATGTTGAGGTCTGGGCTCTTGGAAAGCCAGTCAATGACTGATAGCGTCCCATTGTGTGTTTTTCTATTCATGTATGCTTTTACTGCAGTGGCAGTATGTTTGGGATCAGTATCATGCTGAATAATGACGCTGTTGCCAATCAGGTTTTCAGATGTTACTGCATGATGGATCAAAATCTGACAGTACATTTCTGTGCTCATAATTCCATCAATTTTGACAAGATCTCCAACACCGCTGCCCCAAACCACGACAGAGCCTTCACTGTGTTTCACACATGGCTGTAGACACTCACTGTTGTACCTCTCTCCTGTCCTCCACTGTATGTACTGAGAACAATTTGAACCAAAAACTTCAAATTTGGATTCTTCACTCTGCCACTGATTTTAAGCCCAGATCTTGTAAAATTTGGCATACCTCATCCTTTTCTTCCCATCCTCCATCATTAAGAATCAGTTCTTCACAGTCACCCTTCCACTGAGACGATGAGGTTGATGAGGCTTTGGAAAACAGTAGATGGATCAGTTGAAAGGATAGATGCATCTCTTTGCGTGGATGGTCTTTGCTGGATTTTTCTCTGTTTCTCAGGTCATGCCTTTCAGATACTGTTCATCTTCTGTAGATGGGTTTTTTAGTTCTGCCACTTCTTCTTTTGTCTTCCAACTTTTTTAGTTAATAGCTCTTTGGGAATCATCTCGTTGGTGTAAAAATACTATTTGTCAAATTGTGTTATCTTTGTCATTTTTTTTAGATTTTGACTAAGGAAATGGGAACAAATGACATGCTGCTAGTAACAAATGGCCTAAAGATCCAATTTAAAATTTGTTAAGTTTTCTGTTATGTGTAGACACAATACTGGTTCATCCCTTGAGTTAGATGCCTTTTTTATGCTTGAATGATTCCTACGTCAGTGTTAAGTGGCTAAACAACCAAACAATATACATTCCCTCTGAAAATGGTGAGTGAAAAAGAGCCAATGTCCAAAGAAAAACTTTGAAAGAACTTCAGAAAGCCTGGAGAACTACTGCTCAATACCACTTTAAAGTAAAAGGGAGATTTTACTCACTATTGGAAAAGTATAACAAAGCAATATTAAAGTAATGTAAATTAAGATATTTTTTTTCACAGACAGTGACTGCAACAGCACTTCAAAGGCCTGAGCTCAAATAACAGAGCTCAGTGTCTGGTTTATTGTCTTGTTTCTACCCCGAACCCCCCCAAGTCCATAGGTGTTACAAACTGTCACTACATGATATGTGAAATGTTTAAAGGCAGCTGAAAAGCTACAACAATTGCCTGCTTTTCCCTGCACAGATTTAGTCTGACTACTGCAGTTTTGCACAATGGTTTGCTTGATAACACAATCTCTTTGCACCACCTTGCATTTCACTATGAAATGTGAAATCATTCAAAGCTGTAAAACTGCACGGAAAGGCTTGCTTTTGTTGATGCTGTTCTCAATAGCAATCGCAGTGAATAGATGCCTTTACTTGGGCTGTTTTCAAATATAAAACACACTAAAAAGAAATGGACAAGATCTATTCGATCAATAACCCAAATACATGACCTATTATGGTATTTTCTGTTTCACAGTTCAGTAATATTAACACATTATTGACTACACAGAAAGGATGCTGTCTTCCCTACTACCTGAGGTCCACGACGTGGCACATAGTCATTACAAAAGATCTAGCTTATGTATGCAGAACTAATGACACTCATCTTTTCCCCTTGTTCTCTTATTCTTCATGCTCACATCTCCTTTAGACTGTGTTTAGGAGAGCATGATATCGGCGTTTAATGTGCTGAAGCGATGCTTCAAATATTGCATAGTTGAGCCTGATGAGATATTGCACCAACTAACTCACTGGTGACACTGATGACACAAAAATTGGGCAATGGAATTGTGTTTTTTTTTCTTGTCTAAAATTAACATGGTTTTAGTTGTGCCAGGTTAAGTGTAGCTACAGAGTCTCTAGGCTCTTTTTCCAGTTCCCTCATCTGTGAAGGATGCTAATGTGCATGATGGAGGGAAAAAGAGACTGAATGGTGTGTACCAAAGATGGCGGAAGCCAGTAAAGTGGAATTTGTGTGCCTAGCAGCTACTGTTCAGTCACTTATTTCTGCGATGTTTTATTGTCTCTACAAGTCAGTACTAAACAGCAGAAATAGTTGCAGCTGGACTAAAACTGCACCTGCAGCCCTGTTGCTTTGAGCTAGCTGAGTAGCAAACATCAAATATTACATGTAATTTTTCCAAAAGGATTTCTGTGACCTGAAATATCCATACTATTTTGTATAAAAAGAATGCCATTCACATGTTTTGTGAGGTGATAAAATGTTGCCATTTTCAGCTACTCATTAGTGTCATAATCATCAGCCACCAACAACTCATCAAGCGTGGAGACTCTCACTTTAAAACAGTAGTAAGTGATTGGTTAAGGATCTCAATTCCCCTGGAAAAGCACCCCCTACCTATTGCATCCAAGCGTAAAATGCACCTCAAAATCTCCTGCTCTATTACCTTGCCCCCCCAGAGTGAAACACGGTAGTTCCATTTCCCAGTTGATCTGCAACAAGAGCTAATGAGCTCAGCAGCTCTACACAACACGGCCGGGAAATCGAAGCAGCCTGTGAGAGAGACGTGTAAATGAGAGTGATCTCCCTAGACAATCTGCTGGACAAAGGCAGGCATATGGAGATATTTACCAAACAGGTCAGCCAGTGTGATTCAAGGCTCAGGGATCTACAGGGGATGCTAATTACAAGACTCCAAGTGATTAAAATGCATATGTGATGTTCTTTATGTAAATGCTACAGGGAAATTAAAAGATCAGCTCAAAGGCTACACATTTTGGCTATGACACATCTGATGATATAAAAACATGTTATACAGTATGAATGTCTGATACATAACAGAACAGCAGAAATCCAATGATACATACAGTATAGATTAAATCGATGATCCCCTATCTTGCCATATTTGGAGGTATAAAATTTAAGAGGACAGATGGACAAGATTAATGTTGCCTTCTGCTGCTTTAAAGTCACTGCCAATTCAAAAACCAGCCTTTCACAGGGGGTTAACATAATGAAATGTATGTGACAGGAGAGCATACACAGCTTGTTTCATCATCTTATAGAGCGCACTCAACTCTCATCTATTTTCCTGTGCCCAAATCCTTGTTTCACCTGGCAGTGACTGATGGGAGTTCAGCTGTGCGACTTGTGAAAAAGAGAAAGAAAACGAAAAGTCTGTTACAATACAAGCTCTCGAGCCATTAAAGATTACTGAACATTTCATGGGCCGATATTGAGAATGAAAAACAGGCAAATCGCTTCAGCACCATTGACTGAAACCCCATGGGGTTCCAGTCTGAGTAAGCAAAGGGACGGCTTGTGTGCAATTTTTTTTATGGAGTTCAACTAAACCAAAATGCAAATGTGCCAGCACACTTACATGCGCACAGCAACAAACCACCTGGAGTCTATCAATAGCTCTTCTCCTTGTAGCATCATAGCATGAGTATATTTGAAACCTTAAATGTCAAATTCAGTGATTATATTAATCTTCTATTGCTGCGGACCAAATGGTTTATAAATCCTGCAGCAGTCCCCTAAGTAAGCACAAGAATTTATGAATGCTAAACACATCTAGTTTTCTCTCCCTCTAACAAAGGAGCAGCTTTGATACTACAGCTCCTCTTGTGCTTGTAGGACAAGACTGCTGAACTGACACTTTCCCTCTAAATATGAATATCAAATGAGACTTTACCTTTTGATATGGTGTGACAGTGCCAGAGCTCAGATCTACTGTACAACTTACTATATCTTAAACAATTAAAATTAGCTTATGAGCAATGTTGGTTGTAATTTGTTGGAATAAATCCTTAGGGAGAGATGAGAGTGTTTGCTGTGAGTTTAGAGAACACATTGCAGAATTAGAGGTGGCTGAAATCCTTGCTTCAAGCAAGAATACAAACACTGATATGCTCTCAAGGCTGACACCAATAGGGCTTAATGTCAATCATCTAATCAGGATGGTCAAACAGACCTTGAGAGCATGTGTGTTAGAGAATGAGAACAACAGATTGCCTTCCCAACTAAACCCTACACTTTGTCACACATAGTCACACCACAATGCCCAATTGCTTTGATGATGTTGGACTTAGCATAGAAGGAACTGCGCTCACAATCCTTAACCGCACAACTCAATACTGTGCTAATCTGCCCAAAACTCCCCCCTACAGCTCAGACTCTTCTAATCCTTTATAAGGAAGAGAAGCCAGATGGTCATGAACAACTGCTGGGGGGTCTGAGGAAGAGCGAATGTATGGAGATGCCTGGAGTGCCTGTCACTGTTTACCTTGTGTTTAAAGTTACCACTGTAAGCTCCGTGAAGTGGATGGTGTGTGGGTGGTGAATGTACTTTCAAGGATGTGTGTGTGTGTGTGTGTGTGTGTGTGCAAAGCAAATGTGCTCATGCACACAGTTAAAAAGAAGAGACCCCTGCTGCACCTGGTGTGAGGTTACTGCAGCTTGCCATTCCGCTTTCAGTCCTGAGATGAGATGTCAGAACTTAAGAGGCACACCGCTCTACCAGCTTCAGTAACCATGTGATTCCTGAAGTGTCAGATGCAGAGCAGCGCAGTCCCAGGGGTCTCGAGATACATCATACCTCTCACCCTCCTCCCTCAGTTTCAGAGTGCTTGGGCACCTCATTTTGACCCTTCACTGACAAGTGAATCTTTTATTTCTAGCTCCACTAACCTTCAAATTGGTGTGCTGATGTCCCAGAATCTGTCATGCCAATCAAATGGCCAGTAAGGGACAAGCTGTCACATGGAGATAGGCTGAGACCTTGCAGCCACATGCTGCATCCTCACTCCCACCCTCTTCCCATGAGACACCGATTAAACTCTTATTAAAATGATTGAGTGGTAGGAGGAAAACAAGTGTATCAATCTGCTGTAGCAATAGATGGGAATGTGCATGGTGGGCATTCATTAAGTCACCATTATCAGAGTAAAAATTCAATTATTTCACAGCAGGGGATAGGTTGTGCTGAGGAATGTCCGCAGCCACTTAAGTTCACACGCACACACACACACACACACACACACACACACACACACACACAGAAGACAACTCCTCAAATCTCACACTGAAGCGAGAGCTTCTGGATGCTTACAACAGTCGCTATAATGCATCAAGGTCAACAAGCAAGGCTTCACATAAATCTAAGGTCAAAAGCCTTGAAATAAAAAGTCTGGTTTTTACCTACTTATTAGTGCAGGAGGTGATTATTAGTGGCAGGGTTCCCCGTTTACAAAGCAAAAAGTGAACCTGGGAAAAAACTGGGAAATAAACGCTTTCATACATATCCTTGTTTCATACATGTCCGCTTTGACGTGGTGACAAGGACCTGGTAAATACGACTTCAGCTAAGGTTGACCTTCACTGATGTACTCAGGCAGCTTTTGAGCTATCATTTGAGTTCAGCCGGCTGGAACTGACATACAGCTGACACTGCCCCTGTGTTAATGTAAAGTCTACCAGAGCTTTGAAATATAACATTCAAGTAAAGTTCGAAAAAATACTCATTCTAAGTAATGCAAATTCACAAATTGTAAGGAAATTATTATTACAAACATGACTTCTTGTGTCTGGGGTTTGTTTATAAAATATGCATATTTTCTCGAGTAAAAACCACTGACACACAGATCAGGAAAGTCACTGTTAAGGCATGAGTTATGTATAGCATTTTTGGTAAAATAATAATAGGTTAAACTTGTGCAGTGTACATTTAATGAGTTCCCTGAAAAGCCTGTAATTTGTGCCAAATTGTAACATTTCATAATTTAAATTTATTTGGCTATTATTTAACAAGATCTAAGGGAACAAGAGCAGCAATTCAAATGGCATTTTGTTTCACTAGCCAGGTTATAATTTCAACAATTTGCTTGTTTAATTTTCAAAATTAATTACATATAGCATTTAGTAGCGTTATGCCATAAAATTAGCTCCCTTCATCTGTTTCAATGAAGCTTTTAGCGTGGAAAAGCATGGATTATGTAGTGATGAAAAACAGCTGATCGATCATTCTTGCACCCGAAAATCAATTTTGGAAACTGCTTTAAAATTCCACCCTTAACTCTAACAGTAGTAGTCAAGAGCAGAGCACAGAGCACTCTACACATACTGACTGAGAATCTGTGCTGACATCAAGGTAAGTCAGTGTCTGCATTAATGAATCCATCATCCATCATCTGCTTTTTTGACCCTCTCATTCCCTTAAACAAATATTAACACCATTTAGTTGGGGATGTATGCCTTTGGCAATCACTACTGTGCCTGCCTCTACAGACTGGCACATGATTTCAGACTGAAATGAAGTGACTACCTTCAAGATAAAGAAAGGTCTGAGCTGTCCATTTTTTTTTTTTTTACACATGAATTTGACAGTGAGGTAGATTTCTGTTTGTATGGTGCGAGTACTTTTTTTTTTTTTTTTTAATGCTGGCTCATTCACAGCTGGCCTCTAGTTAATGCCCACTTTGTTGCCCCAGTAAACTGTGCTATCAACCCACATGACGTGGTGGGCGTGAGTTGGGTCCCCAGTGTTGAGATGTTTTTACGCTTCATGCTTCGCTGCATCCACACAATAGACTTGGCCCCATAACCCATAAGCCCGATAATCCAGTCTGTAAACATTCAAGGGATGCCCACTTTTACTTTAAATGCCCATGCATGGGTACACAGCGGAGACCACCACATGCTGGCCAGGTTTCTCTGGATGAAATCTATATGGAAAATTTATTTTCTTCCTCTGTTGTTACTGTAAACATTACAATTCCAGTGATATCGCAGGGGTTGGGTGTGATTATTACAATTTATTTGTTTATTACAATAAATTCCTTTGATTAATCTATAACTGATCACAACTTAAGTCAAGAGTAATGATGATCTATCAGCTAATATCCTTATGCCATTATTGTGCAGCTCATCTATGTAACTGCCCTGAAGGAGGATATAGTCTTTCCCTTGCATACCAAAAGTAGCATTGCAGCTTCATGTTCACTGTAAATCACGTAACCATCTGAAAGACTGATCTTACTGACCCCTGGGACCTCGTCCCACCAACCCCCACCCCTAACTAAAAAAAAAAAAAAAAATACAAAAGGGGACCTATTGCAATGCCACTGACACTGTCATGATATCCAGGAATAGCAACATGCACAGAGGGGAACAGGCATAAACACCCTGATGTAATTATAGATGCATGACTGCCCTGACAGCCATCATTTTGTCATAAAGTAATGTCTCCTGATTAACATTTTGAATAACTTATCCCATACATATGATATGGCTAATGACTAGTAGTGAATCACGCAAGCCAGAATTACTTTGTCAGCATCATCTTTGAAGATGCTCAGCATTTGCACCAATTGCATCAATATGGACAAGTATGAGGAGAAAAACACTAACAAAATAATGAGCCACTTACCCAGAAGATGAGATTGAAGATAAACATCATATACTTCAAGCAGCAGAGGCAGCCTCTTGCCATGTTGCACTTCTTGAATTCTAAAAGGAACACAAAGGATAGATCCAGGTAAAAGACTATGTATTTGCTGCCTTTGGGTGAGCTGTACTTGTTAGTCTTGTCTCCTGCGCTGGCGTCAGCTGCAGCTCCAGTCTGCCCCTGCTGTGTGTTTTTGCGTGGCCCCGTGGAGCCGTAGAACGCGCCGGCAGTGAAGCCGCGGCCACCGAATGGGCGGCCAGACGTGGAGGCTTGAGCAAAATCGGATTCACGGCTTTCTACGGAAGGGCTTCGGTGAATGGCTGACTCCTCACTGCTGGACTTCTCCATACTCTAGGGCTGCAGCTGCTGATGAAGGGCTCTCTGACACACAGTCTACCATAGTCTCAGAGATGACAGGACAGAACAACTTGCCCTCCAAATCTTCACTGCTTCACACTCTGAAGCAATAAAAGATAAAATCCACACAGCAATACTACATCCACCTCAAACCAGACAGATGGATGAAAAAGTCTCCTGTGTAGAAGTGAGCTGAACTGAACTGCTCAGGCACCTCTGGCAGGTTTAAGTGTCCTCTGCTTGGTGAAGCTTTCTTGCTGTGATAATCTTAAAGTAGCTGTGCAGAAGGTTCCTGTGAGGAGCATTACCCTTGCCTTATGACAGGACTGTCTTTATGTGAAGAAGTTATAGCACTTCTATCCTCTCCTGTAATATCACTCTCCTCCTGTGCTGCTTAATGCTGTGCCCGGCTGCTCCAGTGGGAGTGAGCCCCCAGAGAGTCTCAGCTGCTCCACTTCCACGATCTCTTGCTGACCTGGTAACTTTGATTCCCTCCTGTCTCTCCTTTCCTCTTTCCACTGCCCCGTGCCTTTTCAGTCCTCCTCTTCTCTGTGTGTGCTGATGCGCTCTCTCTTCCCTAGGTCTCTCACTCTCTGTTTCTTTCTGATTGTGCCAGTATCGCTCTTTTGGAGTGTGCCTGTCTACTCTAGTGTGCCATCCTTTGCTCAGCAGCTCAGTCTTCTGCTCTGCCTGTGCTCTGCTCTCCCAATAGGAGCGCACTGGCTGATGTGCTATTATCGGCAGACGCAACTAACGGGCATTCCCTATCTCCCAACAAGAGCACTCACCTCCTCCCCCAATTCTCTCTCCCTCCCGCTCGCCTTCTCCCTCTTGCTCTCTCTCACTCCCTCACTCAGTCCCTCCCCGCTGCTGAGCCGGCAACCAATGCAGCAGCTGCAGCCAGACCACAGCTCCTCCTCTTTGCTCCCCGTGTCTTTATTAAGCCCATCACTGTAGCTTGGTTGACTATACATGTTCAGCAATTTTATCCATCGGGGGAATTGAGAGGCCATAGATAACATCAACAAAATAAAACAAACATGCACACACACACACACAAATCAAATGTGAAGATAATTGTAGATGAGTAAAGCGCTGTGGAATAGCAGGGTTAAGGGCTGTGAGGTGGAAATTTCTGGCAGACTCTTTTGCATATGAAAAGGTTTGACTGTCACTATGCTGATGACACTAACACCTGTGACTTCACACATGCCAGTGAAGCTTCTCACTCTGCTTTAATCTGTAGTCTGTAACTTCATTGATTAATGCTGCCATAAATAAACTAGTTAAATATGACTTATGTTATTTATCATATTTTTAAAAAATAGGTTGAAATAGCAGCCAATCTCCACCGGAGTCATTACTGCGTATCATGTGGGTGGTGGCGACAGTACTGAGGAAGAGTTTGGTCATACTTTTATTCTTTTAATCGTCACTGCACTCCCCACATCCATGTAAGGGGACTCCCAATTAACTGGCAACAGCCAGGCTCTGGAATTATGGCACCATCTCAAGCATGGAAAGGGGATATTGGCTTTAAAATGCTGAACCCTTTCCAATGCAAAGCCAGGGTGAAACGTAGAAGGGCCCTGCTGATTCACACACTAAGCTAACAAGATATTATAGAGCTTTGATTAGAAAGGGTTCCACACAGCCAAATAGCGGAGCTCGAAAGTTTCAGGATTTTCAAAGTACAGCATGGATGGTAAATGTCAATTATAATACAAGATAATTGCAACATGCACAAGATAATTGTCTGTCCGTGTAAGTGTGAGGATTTTTATTATCTGCAGAACAGGTAATATAACAGTGTAATTGTTCTTATGAAGTCTAAGAATCATCTTTTTTCCACCAGCTCGGAGAGTAGCTGGGCTGGGTAGTTTTTGTAGACAAGTTCCTCACTTCCATTCAAACTATAATCCCAGCAATATGCTAGCAACCAAACCAATCACAAGAAGGTTTTTGCCAACTGACTGGGGAATACACACTTTTTCCTAGTGACAGGTGGTTGCCAAGAGGTCAACTGATTTTCTGTAGGCCTGCATGACTGAGGCTTTAGCAAACATTTTCCCAGCACCAGTGGCACCAAACTTACTGCCTTAACACCAATTACTCACAACCGGTCGAGGAAATACAAATTTTTCCCTCAGAACTGGTGGTTGCCAAATGGTTGCAGACCAGTCTCAGATCAGTAGGGCCATGTGACTGGGGCCTTGTTCTTTTGACAATATGTTGTCACCATGATTGTTACACGTCCAAAGTGATGGACACGTCACACGGTTAGCGCTCTAGGGTCTGGAAAATGTCAATAAACAAGTACTGAGTAATTATAGGGAATTTATTAATTATTACCTAATTATTTTCTAAATGTTACCATAAATAATAAACCTCAACTGCATTGAAAAGTGTGCCCCTGCCTTTCCAAAAATTTGAAAAAATATGAACTAATACCCATTTCTGCAGTATTGATGGAAAGAAAATTTTAAAAATATGATCACGGGTCTTCTTTTTGAGACCTAGAGAAGATTGATACTACTTTCAAAGGCTTTTTAGCTGCAGTTTTCTCATTTGACTTGACAATAAAACCAGTAACCATATTTCTAAAATGTCAGACAATTGATTACTAAAAACATTGTGTGTGATGCACTGTAAAAGATATAAAATAAAGCTCATGAAACAGAACATATTGCTGTGGTTGTCAGAGGAAAATAAATTTATTTTTTCCTCTGACTTGTGAGTGTGCATGCTTATCAAGCAGTTAAGATGTCGACATATTTTTGTAACAAATTTAATACGTGAAAGATTACAGCATGATCAAGCACTGAAGGCACTTGAGATTTTTTATAAGGGCTAAGATAAACTGTTAAAACATTTATCTTAAGTATCTTTAAACACGTTTGTAGAAGGACCCAACATGATTAGGATGTACTCATTAACTACACAGCAATCAAATCCAGACATGCTGCATAAGGTTTCCTCTTTGAATACAAAAAGAAAAACTCAAACTAAACACATTCTTCATCAATACTGTACTATGGAATTACACACATCTATCAGAACTCTTTGGGGTTTTCATTTTATATGTTCCTGATTTTTCAAGTAGCCATGCAGTAGGACACATCATGGCCTTCACAAATTCAGCCATCGACTTATTGCTCAGAGGCTTCTGCATTTTGTTAAGGGGGCAGAGCAAGAGACAAAGCTCAAAACTCTGGAGAAATGGACATCTGTGGGATGACACAAAAGAGTTGAGGCTTGAAGAGAAGATGAAAAATATTCCACCAGAGCAGAGAGCCTGGGTTTAGATAGAGGGGGTGAGTGGGATGAGATTGCATTCAAACATTTTCTCTGGTGCTCAGTAAATCTGGCAGCTCCTTAAACATATGTATGTATGTATGTTTCAAAGGCCAGGACTGAAGAGATTAGAGATCACAGGGAACCATTGTGGAACTATCCTAGGCAATGCTTTACAAAAGAAAATGAGACGCAAATGCTATGAACAAATAACAATTCACGGTTAGTGTCATGAGTGTGTAAACCAATATCTCTATTACAGAAGTAGTAAAATTTATTAGTAAAACAACAATTCTTATTGCACTCATTTGCAACCAACAGTTTTGATTCCAATAGTCTTCACCTCCTTCAGTTAACACAATTTCACAAGGCATCTCTGCAGACAGACAGGCACACAAACCCTCCCGTCACTAGCAGCTCAAGTAATTGATGTTCGCAACACTGAACAACACTTTGAGGGATTTAGAGAGGTCAGGAAAGCGCCTGTTTCAACAGCATTGAAGTATTAAACAGCTTTCATAAATGTTAACTTGGCTGGAACACATGTTAACAACAGTTTCACCTCTTTTTACTCTGTTTATACACGACTGCATTCAATCATTAGTTATTATTAATCTCTAGCTCTCTTCCACAGTGTGTCTTTTGTCCCGTCTCTCTCCCCTCAGCCCCAAACCAGTCACAGCAGATGACTGCCCCTCCCTGAGCCTGGTTCTGCCGGAGGTTTCTTCCTGTTAAAAGGAAGTTTTTCCTTTCCACTGTCGCCAAGTGCTTGCTCAAAGGGGGTTGTTTTGACTGTTGAGTTTTCTCTGTAATTATTGTAGGGTCTTTACCTCACAATATAAAGTGCCTTGAGGCAACTGTTAAAATAAAATTGAATTGAATTGAAATATATGTACAAATTACCTGATAGCAACATTAGCCGTCTGTTAAGTCATCATTAACACAGCAGCTAGTGGCTATGGCTAATAATAAAATGGTAATGTCAGTGCTGGAGCTAGGCAACATCACCGGTTCTCTCCAGTTGTAACATTAATAGTCAATGTTAATATAACAGGATAACAAAGTTATTTGTGTATAAAAGTGCTACATTTCTCTTTAAGTCCCAGATTGAACCTGAAAAAAGTCTAGTAGCAACTACACAGAAACAGTGGCAACCTACCTTCCCAACCTATATGATTAGCAATGAAAATATGGTGCCAAGTCACCCAAAGCAGAGCTCTGCCTCAGACAACAGAATATTGTCTTTTTTTGTTTTTCTGCACTAATAAGAGAATCTTAAAATTTTTGCCACATATTACAGTTATGTTATTGTATTTTTCTGCACTAAACATGAACACAGTGCCATTGATGTTATTGTTTATATTGTTATAATTTTTATTTAAAAAATTGCCCTTTCCCCCATGGTACTGAAAAGTATTTTCCTGGGTATCGGTAAAGAGCTGGCCTGTCTAGCACTATTAAACTTCAATAGAAGGATAATATGTGTGACACCACAATAACATCTTTCAGCAAACAAACAGTAGGTGGTACATTTATTGGAAAAAAAAAAACTTTACTTAAATAAATAAAGACCTGCACAATGAAAATTCCAAATGTTAAACTGCAGTCACTGACATCATCTTAAAATGTTGTTGCTGAAGCTACTCAGCAATTAGTTTATGGCATTATTCTCAAATGTGTGTAAATCTGTGTAATATTACAGATAATGCATGCATATCTTCATGCCCTTTGTTGTTTATGCCAGCTTAACTGTGGTTTTATTCAAATCTTCTCTAAAATACAGACATTTGCCTCCCAGTGATGAAGCTGAATAAAATGGATATTCCCTTATGTATTGCACTTTTCATAAACAAATGACCAAAAATGGCTAATACATCCTGACATTTTGCCACCATTTTGCCGCTATGAGTCCGATAAGCAGGTACAAATTATTAATAGCCTGAATCCATGACCTCTATATTGAGGGAAAGTGCGGGACATTTTGCTGGTATGCTTTGGTTCCCTTTAGAGGAAGAGGTCACTGCCAATCAATACAAACGTGTTCCGACTGATTATCTTTATCATATCATATGAAAAATTTCTGTGCTGATGTGAGTGGTGTCGCCAAGATTACAGCACTTCATAGGACAAGAGGCGACATTGAATGTTTTCAGGAGTATAAAAATGATATGAACCATATTACAGTGCCTTCACAGTAACCAGATCCCAACACAACTGATCTTCTATGTTCTAGACAGCACTCTACATCATTATCATGTTTTTTTTTTTGATAAATGATGGTCAGTTCATCCAGCTAAGTACCAGAGACTAAGAGAATGTTGAAGCTCATGCTAGTGGAATCCTCTGGCCTAACACCTTACTAACACACTTTGGCCAGATTTACTACGTGGGGTAAATTAACATGAAGCTGCAATGGCAAAAATGTGCCGATGGAAGCGAAAAGTCCTGAGGTGATCTACTAACAATGCTACTAATTTAACAACACCACTAATTTAGAAATACAGATGCAGCAATATCATTTAAATAAAGGCCAATATAATCACAGATTTTGCACATGCATTCCCCTCTGGAAACAGTACAGCAATTCAGATCAATGTGAGGCAACTGAAGGAGAATCCATATGTTCTAATGTTAAGGGCAAACCCTCCTATAGAAATTGATGAAGACTGTGTGAGGCGGCCATTTTCTCAAATTCTGTGGTCTGCTGCTTTATTACAACAAACCCATCATATAAACCTGAAATCTGTGTGTAACAGCCAATCTGTATAATGTGTAGAAAAGCACAAAAAAATGATTATCATTTTCATAAATATTCATCTAGCTCTCCATTTGACTCCATGTGTTGTGAGGCTGCATGTGTTCATGTGTTAAAGTCAAGAAAAGACTCAGACCTGTGGCCAACAAACGGTCTCTGCAAACGGAAATTCAGATACTAATCTAATCACTTCAAATGTCTTTGAGCCACGCTGTGAGCTTCATTCTGACAGGCATTTCATATTATGTATTAAATCTGATACGAGAGAGAAAAGCACACTGCTGAATAAAGGCATACACAGGTGATCTCTGAAGTTTTTACTGTGTACTAATCTCAGTGTAGCGATGACACTAAAAACCTGAAATACTGCAACCCACTGTACACACTACAAACAATACTTTTGTTGTCTTCGTTACATCCATGACTTGTATGCGTCTTGCCTTTGGCATCCTGTTTCTGCCAACTCCCTGCCATGGTCCATGTTTAATTCTCTCTTAGATTAAAATATTATTTAGGACAAGAAATATGTGGCAATCTGCTCCAAACCTTTGTGGTGAGGACTCAGTAAAAAAAACTATAGGACAGACTCAAGGCTATGACACCGCACTCACAAACATTTACCCAATTATGTACACATTACTCGTACTCCTAACATCTTCCCCTGTCATTCAGTTGCTAAATTGTCACCATGCCTATTTCTTCAATCTTGAAAGTAGTTATTTAATGCAAAAGAAGGTCCTATTTTCCTTTTATATATATATATATATATATATATATATATATATATATATATATATATATATATATATATATATATATATATATATATATATATATATATATATATATATATATATATATGTCACCTTAGCTTACACCTCCAGTTTTGGAATTTTATTACTTACTAATTTCACTGACCTCTTTTATCGCCCCATTATCACCAAACTAGCAGCTAATTAAAATGTATCTCCATCAGTAAATCAAGTCCTTTGAGAGAAATCTTTATTGCACGTCCAGTGAAATAAAGGGCTCTTTTAAAGAATGTGAAAATAACTAAAAATAAATTCTGATTCCAAACGACAAAAATCAGCAAAAACTGGAAGCATGTTCAGTGATGTACAACAGAAAAAGAAAGACGGAAAGAATTTGAAATACTAAGATATCAATCCGGCTCGCGTTCTGGTATAGCGCTTTGTATTACGAGCTGAAAAAAAGCATCTTTTGATAAGGTGTGTTGTAGCTGCACTTTATCTGAGAAGCTTGTAGAAAAATGTACTCCGTATGAAAGGCGAGTCTGAGAATGTTGTTGATACCATAACATATGACTCTGTGTGCCTGTGTACACTGCTTTGGATTTTTTAAATTTATTTTGCTTCTCTAAAATTTCATATAAAGTGGACTTAACACCTTTTCTGTTGATTGTTCTTTTTCTGCTGTTACAGAATGATCAATTAATAAACCCCTTAATGAAAGCGTAATTGTTTTCTCCATCATAAATTCATTAAATGCAGCCATGCAAATCTGGCAAAATGAAAGAGCCCGGCTGCTGTCAACACAGGTGAGATAATCACATTTGGACATTTGAGATAAGGGAGTGCTGCACTTGTGGAAAAGAGTGTGAGGTTTACTCCAGGCTAATCTGATGTGTTTTTGGCTATTATGATAAAGAATTCAGTTATATTCACTAGTCTGCAGATTAAATGTGCTTTAAATCTTGTGAACTGTAAGAAAGATGCATTAAAGGTTT
Source organism: Pterophyllum scalare (assembly GCA_024447675.2). Classification (NCBI taxonomy): domain Eukaryota; kingdom Metazoa; phylum Chordata; class Actinopteri; order Cichliformes; family Cichlidae; genus Pterophyllum; species Pterophyllum scalare. Next base: position 62,628 of record JAMQGT020008037.1, read on the forward strand.
GTTTGATTTTGACACATACAGTTATGTTCATAAGTATGTGGACATGATACAATTTTCGCAATTTTGCCTCACCGGAACAGTGCATTTTAAGCAATCAAGATGTAACCGAAGTGCTGACTTTCAGCTTTAATTCTTAGTATTACATTACATGTTAGGAATTACAGCCAAATTTATGGACCCGACTTCACAAACCTTCCAATTTGCTTCTCGGAAAAATTAAGAACTAGTCAGAATGAATAGAATCATGTCTTTCATGGCGAAGCATTTCGGGTGTTTTTGATATATTGATACTGAATGTTTCTGATTCAGTAACTGAAATTGAATTATGACAATCACAGCCACAGTCACAAGGTCATCCCACTCATGACAACATCCCCAAAATAAAACAGTAGCTCTATTAAAATGCCATTCCCTGAACCATTAAGAAATTGAGACAATTTCGAAAACAAAGGGCTGGGTGTAACGGATGTCTTCTGTATTAAGCTATGTTCAAGAATTCAAAAGGGACAACTGCTGCTTTTTACATGATACTGTATAACTACGGTAAAAAAAAAATAAAAAAAAAGCCACAAGACAATTGATGGCTCTAATTTAACTTTGATCATATTACACAAAGATTTAGTGCTACATACCTTTGATCAGTCAATCTGAAACCACATCAGACCTGCAGACATACAGTAAATCACATGTAACAGGACATGACCCCCGTGTGAATTTATGATCAAGGCCTGGGTATAAAGAGAGGATTAAAACTACAAAGAGTTACGCCCCACACAATATGTCACTGCCAGTGGAGCCTCTCAAGGCCAAGCTTGTTGCTTTGGACACAAACAGACAACACAGCATATCCTATGAGGACCAAATACCTCGAGGAACATAAAAAGTAACAGTTTCAACTGACTACAAGATGAGGACAACTTGGCATTGACTGATCAAAGGATATATGGTGATGTAAAGATGAGCTAACAAGCTATTAATTCTGATGTCAGTCTCATCTCTCAAATCAAATTAAAATCAGATGACAATCTGGTTTGATATTTATAGTTCCCTGCCCTTTTACGACGCTCTGAGTATTGCCCTCTGAGAACACGCTGCCCAGACAGTAGCATCATTCCTCAGTCATTCTTGGGTGATTTGGAACCAGGAAGTCAGTAAAAGGTGTCTGGAAAGGGTATTAATTAGGAATTTATGACATTACGCTCCCCTTGAGGTCCCACTGTAATAGCATGTGAGGTATCTTGATAACGGCACTACAGCTAATGAATCAAGCACTGTTTCTTAAAGTTAAAGAGCTCAAGTTGGTGTTACTGAGTCATGTACACTTTTTGAGAGGCGATCATGTTTAAGCCACTGCTCTATTCAATATATGTCTTCAAATTTCTGTTTATCTTCTCAAGTGGAAAAACCCTAGACGGACACACCGTGAGGAACCATCTGCTGAGCACTAAAGACTGGTTGTTGTAGCTCTTGTGAGGGTTTGAGAGAAAAAGCAGCAGTTGTGACATATCCTTAAACCAGCGGACATAGAGGTGAACACAGGATGCCCATGCACACTCCCTCACAGACCCTATAAAATTAAATACACAAAATGCCACAGCAGCCAATCCTGTAGTCAAACCTCAATCTAAACTTAATTCCTGCAAACACATCTTTCAGAGCAGTGGGAGATAAGGTGGGACACAAGGGACGGACAGGGCTTTACAAGTAAAGTGAGCATACTCTGATTACAGGATACGACATTAGCATTTAGATCAGAAAGTGTCTCCTACGATTGAAATGCAACGTAGTATAAGAGTGCAGTAAAGTCCTGTTCAATAAAGGCCATCTCAGAAGGGTCAAATGCCTGTGATATCTGTAGCCGGACGATTTATGAATCCCCGAACAGCACTGCAGATATATCAAGACTGACATAGAGTTCTGATAATGTTGATCAAAGGAATAAAATAGCTAGCATCCACCTTTATGTAATATTTAAGAGAGTCATAACGGTCTGAAAAAGATGAAATGTTAGCCATATCTTATCTAGCTCACTGGGAATTCAGTGCTTGCTTATTGATTTGCTGGGTCTATGTTAATTAAACTTGACTGGAGGGTCTTCAAGAAGTATGTTGACTTTCTTTAGTTCTACTTTTCAAACGGCACCTTTCCAAATATTGCAAAAATGTTTTCATAAAGCCACAGAGAAAATATATGGATGTAACAACTGATATGTTTACAAGGATGAAAATTTAAGGTAAATTTTGCGAGTTTCTTTGGTTTACAGCAAGTGTGTTTTGCTAGAAATGTTTGTGCTCTCATGTAAAACATCACACATTTAAAAATTTTAAACCCCTGAAGTATTATGAAAAAAGTGATTTCAGGTTCATTTCATGTCTACAGGTCTCCTCTTCACATGTACAACAAACCAATGTGGGGTCTTATCGAAAAAAGTCCCCTCACAGTGCAGAGGGAACCCACAAAAGTTCATACTGACTTTCATTATTTACACTCTAAAAAATATTTGTTAAAGCCTAAAGCAGGGGGTTATCTTTGGCGTGCAACAACTCCTATATAATACACAATAAGTACATAACAAAACCTCATTTTTTGATTGTACTTTTCGAGAGGTAATCATGTTTAAGAGCCTCTCCTGGTCTGCCTCTATTTGCTTTAGTCTGCTGTACATGAAACTGCAGGTGATTTCTTCCACAGACACCAGTGATTTGCTGATTGGAGTCCATCCTTAGAAAAATATCCATCAACACTGCCACTTATTGGCAGTGGACTGGATCAGCTGGAGGGCTGCTCAGCTGTGATTAGTCATTACATTGCTAGCTGCATCTGACTAAACACTTGTCTGAATATTAGGCAGAAAGGGGTTCTGAGAGATTAAAGCTAAATAAAACACTCTACTTTAAAATTACAAGTCATACTGGGAAAAAAAACCTGAGTGTTTCCTCCACCACACAAGTTAAAAATGAAAAAGTCAATTCGCACTTTCTTTCATTCAAAGTGACTCTCACTCATTGCAATGAGACTCTGAATTCAGAGTGCATCAACCAATTTATAATATCTGCTTGATATCAAGTAGCAGCAGCAGCATTGTCACACTTCTTTGGAAATTTTGTAGCTAACTCTTATTGTCACAGGTTATAGTTTCATTAACATGTTAAACTAAATAATACAAGAAAATGCAATAACTTTTCTTACAAACATAAGCAGTTTTCCATCTGCAGTGCTGTATGGGTTGTGTTTTCCTGGGACCCTATGTGAGAAGAAGGAAGCAGATGACTGGTGTTTTATGTGCTGCAGAAAGACAGACAGGACATAGTGGATGCAGTTATCACTCGTCCAAGTCGACATGGGAAAAAATGGCAACCACATCGGAAGCAATACCGCTCAGAGCTCAGGTTTCCATACCCTGTAAATGCCTCAGGCACAACATGAAACTTATTTAAGGCTATGAAGGCTATATGTTGGCCATATTCTCCATGCTGTAAAACCCTGTGGTTGAGTTCTGTTCATGTGTGAACTCACAACCACAGCAACACATACACAACTCTTTTTTTCTTTTTTTTTTTTACTTCAGAGAAACTTGTAATTGAGCATAATATAGAATTTTAATATAAACATGCTCCCCTGATACAAAAGTGAAGGAGTTAGAGAGACATATGATTCATTAGGGGCAATCGAGAATGAAACCTGTTGTATTTTCGGAACCTACAGAGGCCCGTGTGCCTCTCTTTATGTAGTAAGAAAAAGAAGAAGGAGAAATTCCTCAACCCAAACACTGGGAAATTACTGCGAGGATAGCTCCATCTTTCTCTCAGTTACTAAGATGGTTGAAGAAGGTATGACTGATTGCTGTCTGGGGCACCAGCTCCCTCAGCTCACATCAGTGTATGATCCCTGTGTGTGCATGTAGTGGGATTAAAGGGTCCGTCTGTGTAGGGAGTAAGGCCAACATCATGGTTTGATCTGATTTTCAACCCACACGAGGGTGAGAAACAGCTGGCGCCAGACAGCACATGGGGATCATGTGTGTCCAGCATGGGCACACATCAATAAGCAGATGAGCACACTGCATCTGTGGAGGAATGTTAAAGAAGCTGCTGACACAGCGATGTGGGTCAGATGGGGTTCATCAATATTTTAGTTGGCTGTTGATGTAATGCAAAGAAAGGGGGAGTCAGCTGCACTGCTGAGTTGTGTAGATGTGCAGATGGAGAAGAACGGAGTTCAGACAAGAGGGAGTACAAAACACAAAAGAAGAGAAAAGAAGAAGCATGCAATGATGAAGTATCATTCTATCTGCTGTTCATTCTACGTGGTGCTGAAATTCAAGGTTGAGGATTCAAAGGCAACAACTGATTAAAGGCATAGCAGAATGTCTGAGGAGCTTTACCATTGTATGCACAATAAAGACATCTCATCTGGACTGTTGTTTGTACCTCAGGGATATCGATCACTTTATGATTTTGAGCTGCCTATGAGAAATGCAATAGTGCCATTAACATAATCACATCATAAAATGTTATTTGCCCACCCACGTTTGACAAAAACGAAAGAGACAGAGAAAAATGTGTGGGTAGAGAAATACAATGTAACAAAATAAAAATTAAAGGTTAAATCATGTATGGTGGAATCCTGCAGAGAGCAGAAGATGGGCCATCTCAGTTCAGTTCCAATATGACCAGCTGGGTTGCACCTCCCCACAGCATGGCATACCCTGACTATCCATGTGTGAGTGTGTTGTGCATGAGTGCCTTAGTGTGTGCTGTGTGTTTGAACTAAGGACATGGGGGTCTGTCCCTTGGCGCAGACACTGTCAATATGGCTGTGGTCATTCATGAGCAGCCACTTCGTGACTGCCACCCAGTGAGAGCAAGGGCAACAAAGGAGAGGAGAGGGGAGGAGAGCTAAAGGTAGCAGACTGTGGCAAGATGCCCTGGATCCCTTCACTTTTACAGGAACTGCCCTGCTGCGGATTAATGAACTCCTCTAAACAAGCAGCTGCCATGTCACTGTGTTTGTGGATATGAATTAGTTATGAAGGAGCAAGTGCTGACAATACGGCAGATAATAACATAAATAAATAAATAATTTACAACACTTTAAAGACAATACCTGCACACTTATTTATTAAAAAAAAATCTTTGCCACAATCTGAGAGACAGGAGGATTTTTGTGAACACTCCTGTGAAAACATAATAGGATACAGCAAGGCTTGGAGAACAAACCAGAGCTGATGGATGCTTTATGTAAACAAAGCAAGACCAACCTAACGAGTAACACTACATAACAT
>JAMQGT020008038.1:0-13242 GCA_024447675.2 Pterophyllum scalare
AATCATCAGTTTTTCTTGCATTGTTGTTGAATATGCAATCAAGTATCCACCCCCATATTTTTTAAAGACACATTTATGATTTACTCTTCTTGTACAGAAAGTTAAATTACAGACTGTTATTGTGTCAGCCTCACTGTTTTGCAATGGAAAGGAAAGGAAACAAAGGAAGCTAGTCTCTCCCCCCCCCCCGCGGTGTTCTCTGTTCACTCATTTTGCACCTTTTGTGCGTTTCCTCATTTTCATTGCACTCATGTCATTTGGTTTCTGTGGTCAAAATTGTTCAGAATAGGGCACATTAACATGCAGTTAATCTGAAGTACAAGTTAACTTCCCCAAATATAACATGCTAAAACCTTCATGACCCCCCCCCCCATTATTTTATTTATTTTACCAAGTTTCAGCTCAGCCTTCTTTAGCTAATGTTGGCGTTTCTTGGAGAAACCATTAAAGTACAGACTGTTTCAGCCTCACTGCTTTAGAACACACACACACACACACACACACACACACACACACAGGAAACCAAAGGAAATAGTCTTCACCATTGTGTGGTGTTCTGGTGTCACGCAAACACACACACACACACACACTTACACACACACACACACTTACACACACACACACACACACGCACACACACTTACACACACACACAGAGGAAACCAAAGGAAATAGTCTTCACCATTGTGTGGTGTTCTGGTGTCACGCACGCACACACACAAACACACACACACACACACACGCACGCACGCACGCACACACACGCACGCACGCACACACACACATATTACACCCCTGGCGTGTGGTGACTTTTCCAGAAAGAGAAGCAGAGACGAAGGCTTTCTTGTCATGTTGGGTGGCAGCTCGTTACAGCAGCTCTCAGTCATTTCTGGGCTTTTTAGAGTTTTAATTGTTTTCTTGGTACTTTGTTGAGTACTGATCAATATTTCCTGCAGTGAAGTGAAGTGGATGGATGGATGGATGGGTTGATGGATGGGTTGATGGATGGATGGATGGATGGATGGGTGGATGGATGGATGGATGGATGGGTGGATGGATGGATGGATGGATGGGTTGATGTCTCTTGTTATTTGGGCATTTTGGAACTGTGGCACCCATGGCTCCATTGTTTACACTTGGGAACAGCTGTTGGCTGTCAGGACTTCTTGACACAGAGACGATGCTTCACGGAGACGTGGCTGAATGAACGGAATGACTCACTCATCGCTCTGGATGGTTTCAGCCTGTACGAGTGGATAGGACAACATCAGAGAGTGATAAGAGGAAGGGAAGGGGAATAGTGATATTTGTGAGTCAGATGTGACGCAACCCTGGATACAATAGTGTTAAAGGACACTGAGCTGTGTGTATACTCCTCCCTCGGCTATTACACAGAGTGCTCTCTTGGCTACAGACTCACCACCCAGAGTCCCTTCTCATCATCTCTGGGGACTTCAGTGATGTCCTCTGTACTCCACACTTTCACCCAGTACTTTAAATGCCACACCAGGGACAATAAAGTTTTGCAAGTTAAGCAACAAATCCTCATTTCACATGCAAAGATGCAAAAAGCAGATCCTGAAAATCAAATCCCGAAACAAATTAAACTCAAGATTAATTTTCCATCTTTCCACAAACCTTTCACTCTGAGTTTTCCTCAGCAGATGGTTTGCACGGAAATCAACACCAAAGACCATATTTGCAAATAACATTTCACACGAAAGTGAATAATTGTAATTAAATGTATTCAAATATATTTTTGATAACAGAAAGGAGATAGTGACTGTTGCCTGTTCATCATTTCAGCAGCACTGCACAATGGAAACACTGGCCGAGTGCAGGCTGGAGTTCCCGAGCGCAGAGGAGTGGAAGGAGGAAACATCCGAGTTAGATGTGAATTTTCTTACTTTGGAACCAAGAGGTTCTTCTGTCGGGGAACCTGTGGGGAAAAAAAACAATATTCTAATTGCAACAACAAAGAACACAGATAAAAAAGGCAGATACAGCATTGAATATGTTAGCCATTATTTTCTGTCATCTGATTTTCTGTATGTGAGCATCACACAGCTGAAAGAGTCCGACACAGGACTGTACATGTGCTATTTGGCCAACACGTGGGGTGGAGGTCTGAGCCATCAGTTTTACCTTCTTGTCACAGCAGGTGAGTTTCTGCTAAAATCACGTTTTGTGTCTCTGAAGATTTTTTTTTTTAAACTTCTTACTAGCATTTATATAACCTTTACACCCTATAAATGAAGTATTTATAAGTTCTGCTGATACTTACGAGCTACTTTACGTGCAAACATACAGACTGCTTTAAGCCACATCATTAGTATTAATTCTCTGTTCTATTGTTCACAGCTTCAAATACTTCAAAATTAAACATGACTCTGAGACTTTTTTTTAAATTTAACATTTCTCTCATCACCCACAGCAGCAACGAGAACAACGAGAACAACGAGAACGACTCCATCAAAGAGTTCAAGCTTCAGTTCAGAAACCTCCACAAGTTCTTCAGCCTCCTCTGTAACCTCCAAACAGCCTGAAAGCTCACCTGCTGGCTCAGGTACGTGCTACAGAGACCTTCAGTGTGTTGATGTAAATGTGTGTCTGTTAATGTGTAGGTGTGTTTGTCAGAGAAGCACACAAGAGGTGTCACATTAACAACTGTAGAAGGCATTTGGTGAAGTTTAGTGAACGACTGTGTTCAAAATGAATGTACAAATTTGGAAATTAAATTAAAATACCAACAAAAGTAGCAGAGTTATTTCATGAACAGGAGCATTATTGGATTTTAACTTCAATCTGTTGTCTGTCTGTTATCAATTAATGATTATGTATCATTAGTAAGCATTATGACATAAAGTAACAGCTAAAAGCATCTAGATTGTGACTGGTCAACATTTCAAACCTCCAGGGCACATATTTTGACCCTTTGAGTAGAACAGATCTGCTCTGTTAAACTGCTGCAGGTCCGCTGCCTTATGTGTGTCTGATTCTGGCCCTTACGATCGTCGCCTTATCAGCAGCTTTGGTGATTTTCTGCAAGAGGAGTGGGACCACTAAACCTGAAGGTGAACCTGCAGGAAACTACACACACACACACTCATGCGCGCACAAACACAGAGCAGTGTTATCAATGGCTAAAAAAAAACCCACTGGAAAATATATTGATACACCTTCTTCATCTACTACTGAGAAGTCTAAATGGGAAAATGGAGGAAAACAATTTTAGTTCTTTAAATGTTCCTCATATTACTTCCTGAAATTATTTTCTGACCTGCATGTTTTCCAGGAGCTCCTCTGGAAACCAAGTACGCTGACATCACACAGGTGAATTTTAGGAATTTTGAGACAGCTGAGCTTCATCACTGCTTGATTTGTATCAAACAGCTGGTTTCTTATTCCTCTACAGGCCAACCACCTCTATGAAGAGATCAGAGACAGTTCATCTCCCATGGAAGTGTCCTCTGCTTACCCCAAATACTCCCGGCCAGATGGAGACATGGACTTCTACAGCCTCGTCACCGCTCCTCAGAGCAAAGTAAGTAAAACTGGTCTGATTTGGAGCTCTGAGGACAGAAACCAGGATTTTTAGAGTTAATTAATCAGTTCTCAGACGCAAAGGTCGAGTTTGTGAGACTGTTTGAAATTTACTCCTGACAGGTGAACAAATCAAAGTCCCTCCTCTAACTTTAGAGGACAGAAAATATTTTATAGTCTTAAAGAACCGCTCCCTTACTTAAAATTTGTATTTTTGAATATAGGACAGCTCTGTACTCAGTGGAACAGAAAACACACACACACACACACACACACACACACACCTTTGTGTTGGGGGAAAAATAATTATGTTGAGATATTTTTTAAATAACACTGAAACGATCTTTACTGAGTCCAGATTTTTATGGACTCAGTATTGGCAGGTATACTGCACTGGCATACGGTACATGCCAATACTGAATGGAAACAAGACAAGATAAGCTGGGAAACAAACAGCATAAAAACATTAAATATTAAATAAAATATAAATACGAAACATTAGGTAGGGGAATACTAAGAAAATATTTTTAAAAAAAGGAAAACAGGTCAATTAAAAGCAACTCTAAAATAATTACAATGATTTCTAGAAAGAGATGATAGAACAATCATAAAGGACAACATAGAAATAACTCAAAGTGGAGGCTCAGAAATGATAGTGACTCCTCGGGGAGGAGGTGTCCTGACAGAAAACACCCAACCACGCTCGGTTCTCAGCCAAGACTGTGGGCCGGCCTTCGACCTCAGGTTACCTACAGTGTCAGCTGATCAAAAGAATAATTTGGTGCGAGCCCTAAACGTCAACAATAAAATCTTAATTATCATTTTTCAAATGAACAGGTAACAATGAAGAGAAGCTAAAATAGGTGTTCTCTGTTTTTGGTTTTAGTAAGAAGTGTGGCTGCTGTATTTTGGACCAGTTACAGTCTGTGTAAACTTTGTTGGCTCAGACAAGTGAATAAGGAATTGCAATAATTTAACCAAAAGGAGCTAAAAGCATGGATGACTGCCTCTGAATAAAACTGCACTGGTCATCAGTCACCAAAGCTGCATAAAACAAAACAGGACAACTGAAAACACGTGAGGTGGCCGTCAATAATGACGCCGAGAGTTTTACAACGTTTTTATAGACAACGAGCTCAGGTGTGCCGTTGTGTGTTAGCTGCATCAGGGCCAATAATGAATTACTGCAGGAAGTTCTGAGTCATTCAACATTTAATATCTTCAATACAATCGTTCAGTGCGGTGAGATAGTCATCGGGAAAGAGATGCACAGTTGCATGTCATCTGCATATTAGTAAAAACCTGAGGATGACCGGCCCCAGGCGTAACACACTTAAAATATATAATCTATAATATTTACAGCCACGTGATGCTTGAGAGTTTAAAAACAGTCCAATGATGAATCCGTCAAAAGTATTTAGAGTGATGATGAATTAACTTCATGAAGAGGAAGTAATTTGTCTCTATCGCAGGTATTTCTACTACTTTGGCCAATTCGTTTTTAAAAATCCACAAAGCTGAGGGTAACTGAGTGTTCTATAAAGATCTAATACACAAAGTGTATGTTTTTGCAGTTAATGCACACAAGAAAAAATATCTTTAGTGCTTTTATCCCATTTTTAATTTTTATTGAATTATAAAATAGTTTTAAGTGTATAAAGTTTGATCTCACTTTTTCTTTCAGGCTGAAGGTGACGCGAATAATCTTGATTACGCTGAAGTGGATTTTTCCCACATCCGTGCCACCAACAGCGCCCCCTGTGGTAATGCAACTGACGTCGTCTTCTCCACGCCTCTGGTCCATGCCAGACCCGCCAACCACATCAAAGATACTTCACCTCCTCTGTACTCTACTGTAGGAAAACATCAGTAGTAAAACTGTGGAAGGCATCTCGACTCTCAAAGGGTGAAAACAGTTCATGCAAAAGCGTTTTTTTTTTTCTCTCCGTATGTCCTTAGCCTGAGGTGCTACTTTTACTTTAGCTTAACTATGTTTTTTTAAACTTTTTAAGGCCGACATTGTGATTATTTCAGATACAGGAAAAAATTAAACGATGCACAATGAAACGACTTCCCTCTCATTGCGTAAACTGGTGTACGGGAGTATGCAGAGGTCTCCGATCAGCCAGCAGGCTGTTCTCGGTAGTTCGCAAAATGTTTGGTTCATGGCTACTTTTACTGTACATATACAAGTTTACCTCAAGTAGTTTTTCTTTTCTTCTTCTTCTTTTTTTATTTTTTGCCCAAGCATAAACAAACTGGGACTGAAAGGGAAATAACAGCAGAAATAAAAAAGATTAAGGAAGCTGTTGAAAACTCATTAAAGATAGCGACAGTTTCAGTTTACTTTCCATTGGCCTGGAAAACAAGCATAAAAAAGAAGAAAGAATTACTGAAAAAGGAAAAAACGCTTTTGGGATCGCACTCTTCTTGTCCCCTTAACACAATGTTTTGTGTCATGATCGATTCCCCCAAAACTAAATGTGGGGGAGTGGTGTCCTCCAGGCTGAAAAATGAAATCAATTTAAAGTTTCAACAAATCCAGCAAAACCAAACACAAACCAGTCCTTGCATACTTTAATTTAAAAGTGTCTAAATTCAAACAAATATTCTGTTAGACCTTCACAAGTTTCTTATATTATTTAATATTGTTAATATTGTTCTGAACTGCTTTGTGGATAAAGTGAATAATGCTGGGACTCAATATCACCCTTCAGTCTCTGTCTCCTGCACTGCTGCGTTTAACCAGTTTGAGCCTGAGAGTCTGTCCTTCCTGCACGAGATTGCTGATCATCTGAAGCTCTCGGGTTCTCCTGCTGATGCTGTCCCACCTTGATTCTATAAAGAGTTTATTTCTGGTTTTAGAGCCATTTGTTCTTCCAGTTATTCACAGTAACCTGTCCTCGGGTGTTTCTAAAACTTTTAAATGTGACAGTGCAACCACTGATCAAAAAGCCCGGCCTGGATCTCACTGTGTTATCCAACTTAAGGCCTATTTCTAAGATTCCTTTCCAGGGTTCTAGCCAGAGCCGGACTGAGAACTTGGTGCAACAGGCTGAGAATTTTCCAGTTCCCCTGCTAAGCCGTTATGGTGCATTACATCTCCATATACAGCCTGTATGTCAAGCAGGAACTGCTGGAACTGGCAGCGGTACCATGGCCACCATTGTATCATAAAGACAGACACCATGCTAATAAGTTCAGAATTTATGTATTGGCATCACAAAAAAACTTTCATTTACTCAGTTGGAACCTTCACATACCAAAGTCACAGTGCAAGTATAATCACTCTGCTGGTTTTACATTTACTGTCCACTTGATGGCGCAGTGAAACAAATGAAGCACCATGAAGCTTTGGCCTTTGGGTTCACCGATTGAATAGAAAGCTTCAAAGCTTCATCTCAGCATCACTGTTTTTCAATATCCAGAATACAAAATCTGAAGCCAGACATAACCATAATATGACACACTCACACATGCGTAGACACTGCAGGCAGAGCACACAGACAATGATGCAACAAAGAACAGAGACAAACTGAGGGTTTAAATGCACACAGGGAAATTAGGGAGAGTGGAGACAGCAGGGAACAACAGGTGAACCAAATGAAACTAATGATACAAAGGAAGCAAAAACAAACACGAAGCACAGGGAACAAGGGACTGTCAAAATAAAACAGGAAGTGCACACGCAGACTTGACAAAACCTGGAGAAGCACAAACACCACGAGATTCAAACATACAGCCACTCAGACATGACCTAAGGGGAACATTAGACAGGTAAGGACAAATAGACTCCAGATAATAAGAACATATAAAATAATACAGAAATACAAAAGTGAGAAACAAACAACCTAAGAAACAAGGTGAAGAAAAACTCAAGTCAAAAATGTAAAACGCGGCTGGGTCAGAACCCCAGGATCATGACACTCGCAGCAAACCTGTTCTGCTATTTTTGTAACAGTCTTTAATAAATTTGCCTTCTGTAAAAGGTTTGCCATGTTCAGAAACTAACATAGTCACTTCATAGCTTCTTTTGGCGGTGTTTTTTATTTGACTCATGGAGCCGCTTCACTTTTTCTGCTCGGTCACTCTGATAGCTCGTCATATGTGCTAGCATGTTTTGTCTCCTTTTATTTCCACCTTTCCTGGAAGTGGCGACCTTCATTATCAGCTTTCATTTTTCTATTTGCCGTCGCCAGCGCAAATTTCATCCAGCCTGTTAAGTGCTGAATCAGCAGCGTGCACCTGCAGAGCCTCACCTGTGACTCCCACAGCATCACACAGCATGAACTGCCACTGGTCCATCATTGTATGTAGGGCTACAGCTATCGGTTATTTTAGTAATCAAGTTTTCTATTGATTATTCCATCGATCAATCGAGTAATAGGATAAGAAATACTTTTATTAATGAGTAATAATAAAATAATAATAAAACCCAAAATACCTGGAAACAAATGTGCACATGAGAAAATCCGTTGGGGCCCTCACAAACTGAAAGTTGTTGAAGGTGCACCTGATCTTAAAGGTCCATGAAAGTGGACTGTGTGTGTAAGAGTGTGTGTTTTCTTCTTCAAGGTTCTTCAGCTCGCCACCTGGCACAATCAGGACCTGGTCCTCGGATCTCCACTCAAAAAACCTGACCTAAGGAAAAGATCACATGTATTTATTATATTTTATTCTAAAGATGAATCCTCAAAGGCTTCAGTGTTCAAATGTAAAATATTGCTTTACACCTCACCCTCAAATCTTCAATCAAATCGTAAATCTTCAGTTTTGATTGAACAACATTCAAGTATATTAAATTTTACATATGAGGACTAAACATTGAAGAGCTCACAACACGTTTTACTGCTCATGTGTATCCATCGTGGTAGGTAACCATTAATGTCACTGAGAAGGTTTTAATATAACATACCACAATTGCAATAGCATGGGATACAAATAGAATTGCAGTAAACACACATATTGAGTCAGTATTGATCAGCGGTATTAAAAAGTGTGCATAATTAATCAAATTACTGCTTTAAAACAGAGCAAATCTCCTCTTAAAACATTCACATTGACACAACAATACTGACACAATACACACAGTGCTGCTTGTAGTCACATGTCCAAACACTGCTCAGTTCACCCCATCGACTCTCATACAACCACCACTGTGAATCAGATAAATAAGTTCAGAGCAACCAAGGCACACATTTCCCACCAGTGCTCTGTGTTCAACGCTGAGCGCGTTCAGGAGATGGTTAACGTGCTAACATTAGCATGGACAGTATTACCTTTAATGAAGGTGAACCACACGACTCTCAGCAGGTGGATGTGCTCGCTCTAGCTGCCGTTTTAGTTTGAGAAAAGAAGCACGCCGAGCTGATTGGCTCAACGTGCCATGCGTGTCTCCTGATTGGCTGTCGACCCCTTGTGCTCGGCTTTCCGACCTGTGAGATGTTGATTTTGTTTTGTCTTTACAGCCACATTACTTCCTTTTTTTAAACTAGTTTCTTTTTGTGATTTTAATAACTCACTATTTATTCTATTGTTGCCACTGCATTATATTTGATGACATTTAACACACAAACTATCCTGTGTAGTGTCTTTCCATTATAACACAAAACCATGGCACATAACATTTTACATTAACCTTTGTCACTGTTTTGACTTCTAGACTTTGAATACACAAACGTGTATATCTTTTTATACAACAAAAAAATGTAAATGGGGATAATACACAAAATGCACACATTTTTATGATGCCTTTTTTCAAGTGGTGAGACACAATTTAAATAGGTGAAACCAAGACAGTCTCACAGATTGTTTTCTGCAGTAGAAAACACTTAAAGTAGAGGAGAGGAGTGTGTAGCTGTGTGTGTGTGTGGTGTGTGATGTGCTTGAAGGAGGGATTTCATCATTAAGAGAAGTGTGAATTTCCTGTTTTGAGTGAAGGAGGAAGAAAGAGAGATTAATCCAGCAGAGCCTCAACATGACAGCGTGTCACATTTTGTTCTGCTTCATCTTTCTCTGTGAGTGACGCCTTTATATCATTTTGTCTGTTCTCACTTTTACAGTTTTAATGATAACCTGTTTGGCTCTTCATTTCAGTTAGACATGTTAAACCCTTTTTTACCTCTCAGGCTGAAAAAGGCTGAAGGGGGGGATTGTCAGCACCCTGCCGGGTGGCCGACTTTCAAATTTGTGAACACAATAACTTGAGAACGATGTCACTTAGGATTTTCAAATTGATGCCATAGATGCATCTACAGTCATTTCAGTGAAAAAAAACTAAATGTTCACATCAGTTTATCTGCCCGGTTTGTTGAACTGTTCTCTGTTTGGAGATGATGCAACAAAAATATTCTTTTTTTTTAATTTATTTTTTTTTAAGCCTGTCATTTCTGGCAGTTTTTGCAATCGGAATGATGATCCGAATGTCCAGATGTACCAAACATATTTGTTTTTACAAAAACAGCTCTATAAGTTTCCTATAGGCTATTCTTGTTAATGTTTATATTTTTGTTTATTTATTTAGTTATTTATGCCAGAGCTGACAGGCAATAAGGAAGGGGATAGGAAAAAGTGGAAAGAAAAGAAGAAAAAAAAGTAAATAAATAAAATAAAACAAAAAAAACAAAAAAAATAAATTAAAAAAAAGGTGGAGGGAGTGAGACAAAGGGGAGAAAGGGAAAAATATAATCCATAAAAGTAGATATACATACATATTTATACACACACACACACACACACACACACTGCAAACAGCAAAATTGTGTGCAATGTGTGTGTATGTGTCTCTGTCATGGAATGTACTCAATAATGAGGGTATGAAACTGCAACCATGCCCCCCGCGATCCAGAGGCGAGTAGGAAAGGACCCAGGGGACCCGGGCCGTCCACAGCCCACTAGGAGCTCAGAAGATCCGAGGCCGCACGTCCTGATGGCAACCGCATGTCACCCCAGAGGAGGAAGGGGGGGGACCCCAGACAGAGCACCCACGGCCAAAGGGCATGAGTCCAGAGAGCCAGAGGCAATGAGCAAAATTTTAAAAAAGTTAATTTGACTGAACCAACCTGAAGAGTTGTGACTTTTCAAATGAAAGTGAATAATCTTTAATTAAATGTACTCAAATATATTTTTTGATAACAGAAAGGAGATGGTAACTGTTGCCTGTTCATCATTTCAGCAGCACTGCACAATGGAAACACTGGCCGAGTGCAGGCTGGAGTTCCCGAGCACAGAGGAGCGGAAGGAGGAAACATCCGAGTTAGATGTGAATTTTCTTACTTAGGAACCAAGAAGTTCTTCTGTCGGGGAACCTGTGGGGAAAAAAACAATATTCTCATTGCAACAACAAAGAACACAGATAAAAAAGGCAGATACAGCATTGAATATGTAAGACATGTTTATCTGTCATCTGATTTTCTGTATGTGAGCATCACACAGCTGAAAGAGTCCGACACAGGACTGTACATGTGCTATTTGGCCGACACGCGGGGTGGAGATCTGAGCTATCAGTTTTACCTTCTTGTCACAGCAGGTGAGTTTCTGCTAAAATCATGTTTTATGTCTCTGAAGACATTTAAAAAAAACTTTTATATATCCTAAAAGTAATTTTTTATAAGTTCTGCTGAGAACCACAAACTATAGGGACTGTTCTAAGCAGTATCATTAGTGTTAATTCTCACTGTTTTATTGTTCTGAGCTTCAAATACTTCAAAATGAAACATGATTAAGACTTTTTTATCTTTAACATTTCACTCGACAGCCACAGCGACAACAAACACAACAACTACGCAGAGTTCAGGCTTCAGTTCAGAAACCTCCACGGCTTCACCAGCCTCCACTGAAACCCCCAAACAACCCGAGAGATCACCTGCAAGTTCAGGTAAATTATACATGCAGATTTGGTGTGTGTGTGAGCTGGGTGTCGGTGCGTTTGTCAGTGAACCACACGACAACGTCACATTAGAAGTGTAGAAGTGACTTTGTTAGAAGTAAATGTAAAAAGTTGGAAATAAAATATAATTAAGTGTATTTTATTAGAAATGTCTGATTAAAAACTTAATTTGAGATGAAGTTTTTAGTGAAGTTAAATGTTTTATCATATTTAGTTTGTTCGAAGGTGTTTCCCTGAGAATGAACTTTTCTAATGTTTTTAAAAGCCTGGAAAAAAAGCAGCGGGAATCTCTATAATGATGTTGCTGCTGCCCATATGATATATAATATTGACAGTCATTCATAATCCTACACTAATGAAGAAACAGCAGTTTTGTTTCGATCTGTTTTATCATACATTTCAAATACGTTTTAATATGTAATAATTCTTCAGTAATCAAACATGTCATATTCAAAGCATTTGTGTTATAATTATTGCAGCATATTCAGGATTACATATTTGCTTTAAATGTGATACCAACAACAGAGGACATGTTTTTATTAGGAACTGTGAATTCCTCCACCCACCCCACTCTCCTTTGTCTATCGTCCAGGTTTGTCCGTGCATTTGTGTATACGTGTAACCCTGGTGGTGTTAGTTCTGCTGTTTCCTGCTGTTCTGCTCCTCATCTGCAAAAAGCGGGCAAAGGGCTCTGATGGTGAGTTATGTACAAACCTTTTTACACCTTTAAATATAATTAATTAAATTAATTCTCTTTTCACTGATTGGCTTCTTGCCTGCGCGGGGGGGGAGTTATCCCATCTCTTGTTCATCTCTTGAATACGCATCAGCCCTTCCCCCACAGCACTTCGTTGAAACTGTATTATATCTGGATAACCCCTTCAGATGTAGCATCAGAATAAGCAGGTAAAACTATTATAACATAATTTCTGTCTTTTCTACAGGTTTGAGCAGCAGGAGAAACTCAGAACAATGGGACAACAACTCTGAGGAGAGGCTTCCATCGGGCCGCTCTGCCATAAAGCCCCGACTGGTGGAGGGCTGCAGTGATAGTTGACTTTGTTAAATATGAGTGTCACAGCAAAGGGTCTGAATACTTATGACCATGTGATATTTCACTTTTTCTTTTTTAATAAATTTGCAAAAATTCCTACATTTCTGATTTTTTCTGTCAAGATGGGGTGCTGAGTGTACATTAATGAGAAATAAAATTAACTTTTTTGATTTTAGCAAATGGCTGCAATGAAACAAAGAGTGACATTTTTAAAGGGGTCTGAATACTTTCCGTACCCACTGTATGCTGTGCGATCATTCCACCCTCTGCAACAAGTGAATGACTTCCTCTCTGAGGACAGCAACCTTTTTTTTTTTCTCCCCAAATTTGAGTGGATATTCTGTGCATGTCCAGTGTTTCAAAATAATTGCCCAAATAAGGATACAGATATGTTTGGCTCAGTAACAGGCCTTTCCTTGTTAGGAGTCATCAGTTTGAATTTAAATTAATGAAATTATTTAGTGTACCTACATTTTTTATATACATTTTTATAATAGCTTTATACTGGCCCAGAGTTGGAAAGCATCAGCGATGGCTCATGTAATGCCTGCTTTTTTATTGCAGAGTGTTAAACTGTTGAATACTGTTGAAAAAAAAATCCACTGAAGCTCACAAAAAGCTCATAATTGAAATGATCTGATCTGACTCATTCTTAGCTGCTGCACACAGATGAACCAGAATTTCATTACAGAACTTTATCTATTAGCCTTCATGTGTTGCAGAGCCTGCAAAATAAAAGTACTGTAATGGAAAATCT